>JAWPHD010005446.1:0-163507 GCA_037043455.1 Cyrtodaria siliqua | reverse complement strand
GGAAATTCAATTGTTTGTAACTGTAGTTTATTAAATTAAATCCTACGACATGGCAACACAATTACAGGTTAATGCCTTATCTTTTGTTTTGTTTATGTCTTTAAATAAACACATATGACATTCCCTTTGATACTAAAAGACAACATCTCATAGCACGTGTTGCCGGTATTACCAGAAAGTTTGTATACACTATTACACATTATGTCGTCATGTCTTTAACAGTTAGTACGAGCTATAAATACATAAATATTTAGCACTCCTTCCCTTATCATATAGACAGCAAAACAAGAAATAATAAATGATGTATATAGAATAATTAGATTGACCACCATCAATAGTCCAAACAAACTGTTGTTTTTTTAAAGTTCATTACACAAGGGAGTTATTCCCCTTTTTCTTAAACCATGCATTTTTAGTAAAAACACATAACATCTATAACTATTACCTCAATTTGTCCAAGACAATATTCTCTATACGTAGCTTTCGAAAATCACAATACCGGTTGTGTAGGTAGCAGCTTTTGATTATAAAAAATCATTAAATAACCTCCCTTTCAGGGTTCCATAGCATCCATAAAAGAGTATTGCTTGGCAAAATTTGTTAAAGGAATATTTAGTACTAAGTGAAGTGTGCTTAAAAAAATCAAACATTGTTTAATTAAAGCGCTGTTCTAGCTGTCCTACGCCCTCAATAACTGGCCTATGGAATACAAGCAAAAAAGGGAGAACTTTTATTGGTGAGTATAGATACAAAGGTCGAACGGGAAATGTAACCTTCAAAGAACTCAGTCAACCAAAACCAAACAACTCCTACATGAATAAAGGAAAGTATGCGAAGACACAATAAAATGGTTGACAAAAGTCTATCTATGTCGTGACGTTTATAAAACAGTTTACACGGCATAAATAGAAGTACATTTCAGATAAAAGTATATCAATTTCACATGGTATACTACTAATTACAGTGGCAATAAGTATTGGTCTAATTTATATATTCGGTTGAATTAATTGCCCTTGAAAACAACTTGAAAACAACATATGCTGTTAAATTTAGAAACGTCTTATAAAATAATACCTCCAATACATCCAATATAAATATATTGGAAAACGCTGCTTTTGAAATATATACTGATGAAAAAAGGTTTAGCTACACTTCTCAATGTTCTTTAATCTTAATAGTTTGCTAATGTACATGTAAAATAGTTGCACCAATGTAACTTTTGGGTTAAAGAGTACGACGGCAAGTAATTTCTCGCGTCAATAATCCGTAGCGCTATTTTCAAAACCAACGTTTAGCACGGTAAGTTTGACACGACCAATCAAGCGTTAAAATGCATGATCATGTAATAACGAAATCCGGTAGAAAATTTGACGTTAACGTTACCGACGTCGCATTGCACTTCGACGATCACAAACAGTGTATCGATGTTTGTGACTTTTTACACATGGTCCCTAAGTCAGATAAAGTGATGGATCTACGTGAAAAGGCAAGTGTTTTAATGAAATCTGTGTCGTGTTGTCGGATAATAGATTAATTTAACGGTAAGTTGTCTTTTAATGTTTTTATTTGTAAAATGTTCGAATGTTTACACAATGTAAAAGTAGCGACCTAGCTTTTTTCCATTAGTATATATAGATAGATATCATCGCATTTTCCAGATATGTTATCGCCAATGTTATCTCCAATAACAAAACTACATACATCATATTTTACGCATGTGCAATATATGAAATACTACATGTTGATTTTATATGAATATATACAATTATAAAATGATATAGTGAATTATAAGATTAAGACGTAATTGTTGAGATTTGAATCAATGTGATTTGTAATTTCTAATACATCTGTGAATTTTGCATACGCATGAGAACAACGGCTGATCATAAGGAACACATGAGAACAATGGCTGAGCATAAGGAACATATGAGACAATGGCTGATCAAACATGTCATAAGGAACACATGAGAACACAGTGAAATTGTAATTGATATATTTATATTTGTCAGATGTCTGATGTTTTGAAACTGATGAATGACATTTTATCTTGAAATGTATGATTAAATAACAACAATCTTCAATTAGAAACACTTAACGTGGAAGTCCACCAAAGAAAATATTGGTCTATATTTGGTAAAAGAGACAAGGATGTTCAAAATCGGATAATGGTGACATTCACGTTTGATCTAATGACAGCAAAATTAATAGGGGTTATCCGATCAACACGGGCAGTCTACCTATAAGGTGGATGAAGGTTGCTACAGCCTTTTAAAAGTATTGTAAATGTATGATTTTTCAAATTCAGCTTATGGCGACCTTAACCTTTAACCAACTGATTCAAAAATAGTTAGTGCTCATTTAATCACCATGGACAGTCTACCGGTACTATTTCATGAACGTGGCTATATAGGGTTAAAGTTATCGCGATGACGAGGTTTCTCTTGATCCGATCATGACAAGCTATAGAGCTTTTCCCTACTAACCAATAAATGAGCTTATCATGGACATTCTAACGAAAGTGGTTTAAAGCGATTAAAAGTTATCAGGTGGATAGTGTTTATCAGTATGAGCTGATGGCGACCTTGAACGTTGACCTGTTTACCCTATCATAAATACATGTCATCCTCTCACAGTGGACAATCTACCCATAAGGTATGATTATGTTATCAAATCAAAATACATCAATATGTAATTGCCAGTATATAGTCATAATATGATATCATCATTTACAATACATGTGTTACGTAAATTAGGAAAACATAAAAGGATAAAGAGCCTTTAATATAGGCAATTAAAACCTGTAGAATGTTCCCGGAAATTTATTTCAAAACTACCAGTTAACAACATGTGGTTTCAGGCAATATTTGAACAATAAAACAAACGTACATTGAGGACAATCAACACATAAGCTGAAGTATAGCATACATAACATGTAAACATAACTTAAAACATTCTAAAATGTATCACTTGCCAGATATATGCATTAAATAATAGTTGTTACTCTAATTTACACAAGTAAACGGCACCTCGCTTAAGATTATTTGCAATAAAAGTACGTGTTAAAGTTATATATGCATATACATATTAACTTAGTATTTTCTCAAAACTGCTTTTGTAAAACATTTCAAAATATTCTCGGAAACATCGAATTTGTTTTTTTTCTTTTTTCTTTAGTTTAACAAATTCGAATCGGATTATCCCATCCACAGATTTCTCAAAAGGCACACAAATGAATTTGAGATTTCTTAAAATTTGAGGATTTCGGATTTGTCTGACATGAATAATATTGGACAAATTTAGAAGTTGTCATATGTTGAAAGCTTGATTGTTGATGCAATTCAAACAGATATATGTCAACAAATGACTTAAATAGTGTAAGCTGACTCGTAAACAGCACGATATTTACCCCTCAAAATAATTTAAGGACCACATAAAAGAACAATTATAATTAATTACTCTTTAATATTTTGTATTTCATATCCATATAAAAAAATAATACTTTTGGGTCACATAACAATTGTCAAAGAATAAAATTAAACTTAAAAATTGCAAAAAGACAATAAATCATGCAATAAATGCACTTTAAAAAATGACAAAACGTGGTCCTTACTTTTTTTTTGAGGAGTACATATTCGAATAAAAGGAAATTAAAGGATATTAATTAACAACTGCAAACATTGATTTTCTCAAAAGTCCTAAACATAGTGTTCATTTAAAGTCACTCCGGTGGAAAACAAAAATCACACATCTTAATACCGAGTATGTCCAACCCGTTTACCGTTCCTAGGAAATCATCCCGACACCACACGTTATTTCAGCAAGATAATGCCAGGCCACACTCAGATATTGCTACAAATGACGTTTTCTTGCTGGAATAATGTGATTTCTTACGAAAGAGAAACTGGTTGGACATAACTGGTATTAAAATATGTGACTTTTGTTTTCTACCTGTATGACTTTAATTGAACACTATACACAATGTTTCGGAATTCTGAGACAGTCAATTTTTGCAGTTGTTATTTAATATCCTTCAATTTCAAAATATGCACGTATTATTATAAATTACTTTAGCAATACAATGTTACACCCATATAATGTACTGGTGCGTTTTCATTGACCGTCAGTTCATATATATATATATATATATATATATATATATATATATACCAAATATAATAAAGTGTTGTACGCATTTATACTATTACAACTAATTTTCTAATAAATGCAATTCTTGCAATCATTTATAACTAAAATACTCTATTTTACTTAACGGCAATTTGAGAATAACACTAGCTTATCGCAGAATTACACAACTTCAAATAATTGGTCAATAAATATATGAGATCAAAACCGCACACAGTCCCTTGACGATCACTCACACTGTACACTGTCCAACATATTCTGTGAGGTGTAACATAATCATGGTATACAGCAATTTGATAATATAAATAAAGATATATATTATAACGTAACAGGTGTTCAAATGAAACAAAAATTAACTTATACAAATCTATCATTTATAGTCATCTGTTTTAAATGGTCCTCGTATATTTAATTGATTTTGGATAAATAAACTAATTTATTTATTGCAGGATCAATAGATCTGTGGATTAGTGTCGTTTACCAATTATCTCTTCACCAAAAACACATAAACGTTAATTATTTGTTTACTTGTTAGTTCCTTCCGGCATTACTATATCGTTATCTTCAATCAGAAAATGGTAAAATCTATGTATATGCTACTTTAGAAATGGGTGATTATTTTTTAAGGAACTTAATCAGCTGCAAGCCACATCTTGTATTTAGAGCTAAAACTGATAATTGGTACCTTTGCATTTTCTGTGTTACACAGCTACACAACATTCAAGACATCCACACAAGCAGTTTGAATATTAACTGCGCGAGCCTTTTTGCGCTGTGTCTATACTTTTGAACTAATTGTTTTTGCGTTTCACACAGGTAGTTTAAAATTTCAATCCGTCCATTTTGGTACTCTTTAATATTTTGTATTTCATATAAATATAAAAATATAATACTTTTGGGTCACATAACAATTGTCAAAGAATAAAATTAAACTTAAAAATTGCAAAAAGACAATAAACAATGCAATAAATGTACATTAAAAAATTACAAAACGTTGTCCTTACTTTTTTTTTGAGGAGTATATATTCGAATAAAACGAAATTGAAAGATATTAATTAACAACTACAAACATTGATTTTATCAAAAGTTCTAATCATAGTGTTCTTTTAAAGTCACACCGGTGGAAAACAAAAATCACACGTCTTAATACCGAGTATGTCCAACCCTTTTACTGTTCCTAGGAAATCATCCCGACACCGCACGTTATTTCAGCAAGATAATGCCAGGCCACACTCAGATCAAAAACAGTGAAAATTTCACCTCATACTTTTTTTAATATTTGGCAAGACGTAAACTGATATTAAGCAATTGTATCGATATAACGTTTTGTGTAAAAGTATTTATTATTTCTACTTTTAAATTGTTTTTAAATCCAACTGAATTAAAGGAAGGAACCTGTGGGGTCACAGTGGCGTAGCTGCCTATAGGCACTGTATGCACGTGCCTACCAATTGTCCCCAGAAATCACAAAATTGAAAATACCAAAAATGCAATAATAACAGAGAGGGGTATGGGGTATGGTCAGCTCATACCAATTTTTACTCGTGGTCTTTTCAGAAAATAAAAACCGAACTGTTTTCGCTCGCGGTCTTTCGGAACCAAACACACCATGATTGTGCAATATTTTAAAAGATTTTCAGAAAGCAAGTATTCATATTAATATATGTTATTTTGTTCTGTTCCGATGTTTTTGTTGCGAAATCGCAGACTACAAAATATTGAAATCGCGGGTTAAAAACATAATGTTTGCTTCTTAAGATACCGTCAGAATGCAGGATTAGGCTACCTTCTAAATAAATAATTCGCGGGGGACCATGCCCCCGGACCCCACTAGACCTTATGCCTGCACCCGGATTTAGACACAGATACACCCCTGGTTCAGGAACACGTGGTAGTGTTTACTACTTATAACCTTTTATTTTTTAATATTTTTCATATTTTAACTGTTTAGTTTGGTGATACACTGCAATCAATTATAGTTTAATAATTGGTTAAAGCCCATTTATTACAACCTGTGCTTACAACGGTGTAACAAGCTTTTGTAGCGGTGGTGTTGGTTGCAACATGTGTTCCAACCACTTTGCTGTTTGAATGTGTGTTACAATGGTGTTGGTTTTAATGTCTTACAGCAGTTTATATCATAACATGTATTTCATCAAAGGTGTGTTTTTGTGATTGGTGTTACAATGGTCTTCGTTGCATTATTTGATAATACAATCGATGTTGAAACTGGTGTTACAACAGCGTTGGATGTAACATATGTAACATTGATGTTGTTTGTACATCTAATAAACAGACTCAATAAAACCGAGTTTACTACTTGTATCTCTTGTGTGTGGTTGTTGCTTTCAAGGGATCCCCTTTTCAGTATGTATTCATCCCATCAAAAAAAATTCTAACAATAAAGTCAACATCTAGAGAAATTAGCAAACAACACACTTTATCATGTGTGTGTGTTGAAGGTACATTGCGTATAAGGAAAATCTTCCTTTTTAACAATAGTGTACTTCGAATGTTGGATGATGTATTAACATTGCTTACGTTATTAAGAAATGATGTCTCCTGTGCCATTTTTAGATAAATGGACAATTGTATGGACACATTTATTTAACATAAAAAACAAAACATCTTGGGAGTAAAATTGTACTAAACTTTTCGAATATTAAGGACCAAATAAATATTATTTCTGATATTATGTTCACATCAATAGTGTTGAATTACTGTCATCTATTATATCATCGACATTGTTCATGCCTATAATATGCATTTGGATGACAATTTCAGTTAACCATACCCCATTCAATTTGGATTTTCTTATCAAACATGGTCGACCAATAGTCCTTAATGTTGAATTGATTTGGATAACATTATCTGACGAGTTTAATAATTATTATCCCACTAGTTTAATAAATTCAATTTTAAATAGACACGAATGTGAAAAATCCCCTTCAGCCACATTTATTTGTATTGCTTCATATATATAACGTCGTCATTTGATTCTATGATGACTTAAAGTTGAGCAAAGAGCTCACTGTACATTGAACTAGCTCGATAATTTCTGTAAGCAGCTTTGTTCAACGGTTACGGAAATTGGCGAGGCATATCCGATGTACTACGATATGAACGGAAATAGCCGAAAGTATCATTCACTAGTGTAATAGATGATAGATGAAAAATATAGTATGGCTTTATTACAGTACCACACAAAGGTGGAAACAGTTTGAACTACACACTTTCAGCGGATTTGAAACTGTAGCCCCATGATTTAAATATTGTAAACCTTATGTCACAATGAGGTAGAATTACTACTCTCCAAAGTAATCAGTAGCCCGCATGGTGAAAATAGTAATCGTATTAATTATACAACTTAAATCGTGCATGTGTTGGTGTTATCCATAAGGTTGTGAGGTTATAGACTTTATGGATCCACCGTATGCCCCCCCCCCCACAATAAATTGCACGAGCATGGCCTCGTATGTATGTATGTATGTATGTATGTGCGTGCGTGCGTGCGGTGCGTGCGGTGCGTGCGTGCGTCCGTGCGTCCATGCGTATGTATGGGGTTTAACGTCGCTTTTAACAATTGTTCAGTCATATCACAACGGTGTCTACTTGAGACAGTGAGCTCTATGCTCAACTTTATAGTGCTGCCACACTGGAATACGCCGTAGACACGTGACATGATACCCCACCCAATCACATTATACAGATACCGGGCCGACCAGTCCCAGAACTACCCTTTTTATGTTCTGGGCGCCAAGCAAGGGAGCTACTAGTACCATTTTTATAAAGTCTTTGGTATGACCCGGTCGGGGATTAAACCCACGACCTCCCGCATGGTGTACCGTCAGTTTATAACGTTCTATAGTTATGTAGATGTCATCCATCAATATATCTCTGGGACGGCTAAAGGATTTGAACTTAGGAGGAAGGGCACAACTTAAACACAACAACAATTGACAACCGAAAAACACATTTGTACATGTCTTTTTAACTAGCGAGTGTGGAGGGGCTGGGTGCGGGCGGGCGAGGGTTGGCGGGGGATACGCAACCTAGAGAAGCTATTGAACCACGCTTTTTATAATTCATATATTAATTTTGACAACTTTCCGGATTGTAAGGGTGGAGTTGGCGGTTGGCTGATAGGGTTCGCGCCGGGTGTTTTCTCCCTTTTCCTTTTATCCGCCCCTGTATCTGAGTGGATCCATGTCATAAAAAAGAATTAACTAACTAACACAAATGTGTCGCGATGCTGTCATTTTAAACCAATTACTCTCTCTCTCTCTCTCTCTCTCGCGCGCTCTGTCTCTCTCTCTCTCTCTCTCAAAACTATTAAGTGTGAAGTGTCAGTAAGACTTTCAATAGATATAAACCAATCTCTCCTTCTCTCCCTCTCTCCCTCTCTCTCTCTCTCTCTCTCAGTTCGTGTCAGTACGTCGTAAATCAATCGCATGTATACACAAATAAAGATATATCGATTTTACTTGAGACGGTAAACGCGTTATTTTTTTAGATGCCCCCTTGTAGGACATCAGACATAGGACGTACATAGAAATCTCTAATAATTAATATGTTTACGTTGTAACATGTGTTTCAATGGAGTAGGTTGTAGCTTGTTTTACAACTATGTTAGTTGAATCATCTGTTATAACGTGTGCAAACATGTTGTCAGTTTTAAAAATGTGTTACAAAGGTGTGTGTTGTGTGATTGGTGTTACACTGGTGTACGTATACGTTGCAATATTTGATAATTAAATCGGTGTTGAAACTAAAATTTGTAGCCTAATAAACTTGGTTATGATTGTTTTTTAAGTATTAGCTTGTTCCAGACATTTATAATACGAGTTTGTATAGTTATGGCAATTGGCTCTATGTAATAGATAGAGTCTGTCTCAGCTCGTTGGTTATTTAAACACCTCGATGGGCGTCAGCGAGTTGGCTTATTTAAACACCGAGATGGGCGTAGCCCATCGAGGTGTTTAAATAACCAACGAGCTGAGACAGACTCTATCTATTTTGTAGCATGGTGTACTTAGTAACACTGTGATGTCATAGTGACCGTACTCTAAATTCCAATATCCGGTAGTTGTAGCACGGTTTAGCCACGCCCCTTTAGTTACCCTAAATTAAACGATTTAATGCTCTGCATACATCCAAGGAAATGTCACCGACCATGCTACAAATACCACATATGGAGGTACAGTTAAGTCTTGAATACTATTGAAATAATCAGCATAGAACTAAATCAGGAACCTTTTTGATGCAATGCATGTTTTCGGAAACTTAAGCCCGCCCACAACGGACACAAATGAACAACGTTAACCGGAAATTGTCACGTGCGTGAGTAAGGCGGAGTTAAGTTTCCAAATACGGAATGACACAGCGCGAGATATTTTGAAAGATAAGCATTCAAGAAAAAAGTCTGATGAAATACATGAAAGGTCATACAAAACTATCCTAGACAGACGAAATATTCTTCTCTTTGGTGAGTATTATGCATGCACGTGTGGTATTTAAGGTTTAGTATATTGAAACCTCGCAGGAATCGGCGAATCGGGTTCGGTACGGGATCCTACCTTTAATTCAAAACATAGGACTCATGGCTCTAGGGTAAGTACATATTACCATAAGAACCATGATTCTCATGTCTAATACATGATTATGAAAAATACAGACAACACTAAATATATAAAATACGAATTTGATGCTTTTTAACTCTACCAATCAACTTATTTATTTGTGAAAAAAAGTTTGAAAGCAAATCTCTACTGTCAGAGTTGTTAAATACGTTGAATACCGGTTTCTTTGGATTTTAGTGAACATATAGAATACTTTTGAAAATGGCGGACAGTAGTTTTTTCGGAATACACGTAATTTAATTAAACAAATACTAGTTGCTGCAATAACTGTTCTATTTGTTAATTACCGTCTTATTCTGTGCAGGATAACCAATCCCTAAAACAACTTTTTTATTTATTTTTTTAAAAATCTAAAATACTGGACAACTTCACAGATTGAGTAAGTTTTCAATTCCTCTTCAACTTTGGTAGCTACTTAAAATACCCACTGTTTGAAAAATTAAAGTGAAAGTAGATCTTTATTTTTCCTTTGGTTCGGTCAGACGAAAGCTCTTAATATGCGTGAAGCTGTACACAATAGATAACGTTTGAACTACGTTCGCTCTATTATTACGGTTCGAGTTTAGATTTTAGGTTAGGCCTCAATTAATAAACACTAACTAAAATATAATATATTAGGCAGGCTAAACATCTTAACACACCTATGTCTACTGTTCGTCAAATAAGCACACTTCATGGGAGTAAACACTCGGTAAACTAAGATTGAATGTACACATTTTGAGTTTCATTATTTACACAAACACAAACATTATGAATTTAAAGTGATATAACATATAACAAACCTGATAAAGTCCTTCACTGTACGAACTTTTACATTACATCCATTTTATTTCCTAACACTACAGCTTATTATATAAGACTAACAGTAGTCTGTGAAATATTCCAGTAAGTTTAATCGATAACATTAATCAATATTAAAGATAAGTGTATTTTCTGAAAATGGAATTGAGGTTAGCTGGCTATCCGATATTATAGGGAACACTAACTCTTACACTGTACTTCTTAAGGTCTAGTATACACACTTATCTTCCTTATTCAAACTGAAAATAGGTTTATGTAATTGGTGTTATTTGTAACATACATAACATGCTAATGAGACGTATCATTGTATGAAGTAAAACTATTGACCCGATATTACAGGGTTGACCGCTTGCAATTGAATTTGTGACAGTTTTTCAGGCATTTAATGGTAGCCAAATTTGTTTAACGGTCTGCTGCTTTATTCTTTTAATTGCGTTTGTTGCTTTAAAATGATCACCTTTATCAGTATTTATTAACATTCACACTAGCGTTCGTTTAGTGCAGTGTTGCCGCTGTAAAAAGTCTCCCCGTGCTACGAATCAGTAGTGTTAATTTTTTACTGGTCCTTTGGGACCAACGAGCCCAATATAGGTGGCTTTGAAGTAGAATACCGCTTAAGCCGGTGCTAGGGGGCGTGAGAAGTGTTGCTTCTTTCATTACTTCTCATGAACAGACTCAATAAAACCGAGTCTGCTGCTTTATTCTCTTAATTGTGTTTGTTGCTCTAAAAGGATCACCTTTATCAGTATTTATTAACATTCACACTAGCGTTCGTTTAGTGCAGTGTGGCGGCTGTAAAAAGTCTCCCCGTGCTACGAATCAGTAGTGTTATATTTTACTGGTCCTTTGGGACCAACGAGCCCAATATAGGTGGCTTTGAAGTAGAATACTCAATTTACTGTAAGACAATTTTCTGACAAAAGCATTGAAAGCAATCTAAATGACGTCAGGTTTTGACGGTTTCGTGTTACTTGTCTTTAAATGCTACCGGGTATGTATTATTTCGTAAACGAACTTTTTAACGTCAGCCAATCAGATTTCAGGACATTTGTCATGTGCGTTAAAAAATCTAGATATATAACCTATGTCTTCATTTTTTTTAAATAACGCATCTTTGCAAAAGCAAATTACCAACTTTTAATCGTAACGCATATGACAATAATTTATTTAAGCAATTTAACATCGGTTACAGGGATGTAGTGCGTATCAGATCAGTGTTGATGTAAACCATTTGAAAAACACATATCTATTTCTGTTCCGATACTTACCAAATCCTTTAAGCTGGAGGTGATCGGGAAAAATTGTGGAGACCAGTGCGATAAAATGAAACCATCTTAATGTGTTATAGGTGCAGTCGCACAAATATGAGTGCCATGTTTAATAATTGCAAATGAAAAACGCCGTATACTTTTAGCTTTATAAATAAAAGGTATGAAAGGAGAAATTTGGAAATCCTCAAACACGATAAATACAAACAATATTGCAGTCTCTGTTTGATTGAGACTATTCATGAACGGTAGTGAAAAGTGCTTGCTACAGTTCACGCCCTCTAGCCCCGGGTTGAGCAGAACTCAATATTTAAAATGCCAATAGTACATAAATGTGAGCCACCCAGAAGATGGTAGCATATGACTTGAGCATAGAACCTTCAATGCGGTATGTTCACACCATTCCATGGCCAGCGGCGTATGGTCCTAGTGTTTAACAAAACGCGTTGACCTAAATGAGAAAACAATGGGCGGAAAAAAAGGAATTCATCTGGGAGCAGAGGTTATGAAGCCTGTGTATCACAGGTAACAGTAAAACAACTAAATTAAAAAGCAGGCAACATATCCTAAGAGCGATTAAACACTACTCAGAACCTTTAAAGGCTGGAGTATTGGAACCACCTATTTCAAATTCAAGTAAGAAACCAAACGTATTTAAGAATGTACATGTACCACCGATATCTGTAATTATCGGGCCTCAGCGATCTCCAAAGATCGGAGTGAATAACAGTTCTTATTGCAAGTACGGGGAGACGTTTTACTGCCGCCACTCTGCACAGGCAACGCTACTGTGATATAACAATAAAACAAGAGGGGCTGTAGCGTTCTACTGGCTCTCCTAACATGTTTTAAGACAATCTGTGCAAGCTTGGTAAAGATCATATAATAAATGAAGGTGCTAGTGTTCACAAGGCAGAAAATGGCATTTTTCAGCAAAAGAAGGGCCATAATTCCGGTGAAATTTATCCCATCTGGCTGGTTTTCGAACTTTTCCGAGCTTTTATTGATATAAAGACGCTGGCAAAGTTTCATAAAGATCAAATAATAAACTAAGGTGCTAGAGTGTTCACAAGGCTTAAAGCGGCATTTTTCAGCAAAACAAGGGCCATAACTCTGGTGTTACTAATCCGATTAAACTGTTGTTTAAACACATCTGAGCTTTTATTTGTATTAAAAAGTTAGGTAAAAATCAAATAATAAATACAGGTGCTACAGTGTTTACAAGGCAGAAAATGGCATTTTTCAGGAAAACAAGGGCCATTACTGCGGTGAAATTTATCTGATCTGGCTGGTTTTGAATTTTTCTGAGCTTCCATTGATTTAAAGACACTTGAAAAGTTTCGTAAATTGAGGGTGCTAGGTGTTCACAAGGCTCAATATGGTATTTTTTAGCAAAACAAGGGCCATAACTCAGGTGAAATTAATTCGATCTGGCTGATTTTCAAACATGTCCGAGGTTTCATTGATATAAAGACACTGGCAAAGTTTCGTAAAGGTCAAATAATAATTGAAGGTGCTAGAGTGTTCACAAGGCAGAACATAACTTTTTTTTAAAAAAAAAAGGGCCATAACTCCGGTAAAATTATTCCGATCTGGCTGGTTTTCAAACTCATCCGAGCTTTCATTGATATAACGACACTGGCAGATTTCATAAAGGTCCGATTAATATTGAAGGCCCTGAAGTGTTCACAAGGCAGAAAATGGCATTTTTCAGGGGGAAAACAAGGGCCGTAACTCCGGTATTACCGATCAGATTTGACTGGATTTCGAATTGTCCGAGCTTTCATTGATATTTACAATCTGTGTAAGTTTGGTAAAGATCAAATATTAAATGAAGGTGCTAGAGTGTTCACAAGGCTTAATTTTTCAGCAAAACAAGGGCCGTAACTCCGGTGAAACTAATCCGATCTAGCTGGTTTTCGGACCTGTCCAAGCTTTCATTGATATAAAGACTGTCAAAGTTTCGTAAAGATCCGATTAATAATGAAGGCCCTAGAGTGTTCACAAGGCAAAAGTTAACGGATGAACCGACGGACGACGGACGACGGACAACTCGCCATCCCATAAGCTTCGACCAGTAGAGCTTATTATGAAAGGAGAAATTTGGAAATGGTCAAACACGATAAATACAAAAAAAATTGCAGTCTCGGTTTGATTGAGACTGTTCATTAACGGTAGTAAAAAGTGCTTGCTACCGTTCACGCTCTCTAGCCCCGGGTTGAGCAGAACTCAATATTTAAAATGCCAATCACCACATAAAAAATCCTCCACCACATACAAATTGACTGTCACATATGGCCTAAAATATGCTAAAAATGACATAAAACACAATTAAAACAAACAAACACACGATAACCGAAGACACAAAATATCCAAGTTTATATGTAAACTGTAACTCTTTTGCATCTATTAGATAATTATCGGACAGTCAATATCGCTGCAGTAACATTTTTATATTGAATTGGTAAGAAATGTATGCTGCAATTAAAAGGGTTTCTTTTACTTTCGAATAAAATATATACGTTTTATTAGTATTAAAATTACGACACTTTTCTACACCAAAAACAAGAGAAGAGAACACCAAACAAAAAACTATGAAACAATTTCTGAAATTTCATTTGCTCTTCCCAAACCCCCACCGTCTCACTAAACAAACAAAATATCACAAACAAATGTAACAATCACAATTGCTTTTAATAGAAATATATGTAAACGAAAACAGCCTTTGGTGGCCATTTTTAAAACAAAATAAAAAAATAAAAAAGAACAACATGGCATAAATGTCTTATACGAATATCTTGCGGTTGTAGAGGCATATATATTACACTCATTTTATGTCGCCTGAGTAGCATGGCAGACACTTAGGGAGCACTTTATCCGTCGTTCGTCCGTCCGTTGTCGTCCGTCCGTCGTCCGTCCGTCACACTTTAACCTGCAACCTAACCTTGGCAATAACTTGAAAAGTATTTGACATATGTTCAGGAAACTTCACACACTTCATCTTTACCTAAGGAATGGTGTTACTTATGTCCAATAACTATGACTTTCATTTTGAACGAGTTATGGCCCCTTTCTTAAAACGTTAACCTGTAACCTAACCAGGTTCATAACAAGCAATAACTTCAGAAGTATTTGACCTATATTTATGAACTTTAACACACTTATGAATCTTACCACTCATAATATTGCTACTCATGATCAATAATTCTGACTTTAATTTTGACATAGGTATGCCCCCTTTCATAAATTTTTAACCTGCAACCTAACTAAGCTCATTACTGGCCATAACTTAAGAAATATTTGAACTATATTCATGAAACTTCATACACTTATTTATTTTACCACACAAAATAGTGTTACCCATGAACAATAACTCTGATTTTCATTTCAGCAGAGTTATGCCCTTTTTCATAAAGGTTTAACCTGCAACATAACCAAGCTCATAGCTGGTTATAACTTGAAAAGTATTTGACCTATGTTCATGAAACTTCACACACATATTAATCTTAACCGAAGAAATATGTCGTTACACATGTTCAATAACCCTGACTTTCATTTGGCAGAGTTATGCCCCCTTTTCATAAAACACTGACAAAAAAGCTCCATAATTTATGCAGGATTGCACCCCGTATCTTCAAACTTTATAGTTAGAATATACTTGGTGAAATAAGCACACGGAAGGCGAAACATGTGTTCCATGGAACACCCGTCTGGTGTAATCTTTTCAATTTTAAGATTTGAGCACCATCTTCAAGTTTCTTTTCTTGACCACACACTAGAAATCACCTGCTTTGTTCCTTTGTACCCCCGTGTGGTTGCCGGGGTAGAATACAACCACTGCAAACACACCGTCACATGCAGAGGGGTAGGACTCCCCACCGCCACCCCCCATTCATATTCATTTTGTCATTTTTTGTTCATGCTCATTATCGGTCTTCATCATGACCCTGCATTTTTTCAGGTGCCTTCTCGCTCACATCACTAAGAGCAGTGGCAGAAAAACAATAAACGTGGCTCCAGCGTAAATGTCTGCAATAGAATTTGCAGCAACTATGCAATTCAGGGTGAGAATGCTCCATAATTTATCTCGATGTACATGGAGGATGAGCCTGGCATGTTCATGCCTGTTAGGCGCCATATAACCTTTCATGTGTTGGTGCGCCTTAAAACCCAATTCATTTCAATTGTTCCTTTGTAGTTACATTAAAATGTCATCAAGGAAAGTATCGATCGTGAGTCCTATGTAAGTATGTAAAAACTAAACTTGCCGTTAACGGACTGACGGAAGAGGAAACATCGCCATACACGTTCTCGTGGTCTTCGGGTAGTAGAGCAAAACATGGTAGTTGAACAAACATAAATCGGAAATTCAACTGTTTGTAACTGTAGTTTATTAAATTAAATCCTACGACATGGCAACACAATTACAGGTTAATGACTAATCTTTTGTTTTGTTTATGTCTTTAATTAAATAAACAATTACAATATGACATTCCCTTTGTTACTAAAAGACAACATCTCATAGCACGTGCTGCCGGTATAACAGAAAGATCGTATACACTATTATACATGATGTCGTCATGTCTTTAACAGTTAGCACGAGCTATAAATACATAAACATTTAAGAAAAAAACACGTACATTTATAAAAGTCTACTCAGCAAAAAAAAAACTTTCTTCTTTCCCTTATTATATAGACAGCAAAACAAGAAATAATAAATGATATATATAGAATAATTAGATCGACCACCATCAATAGTCCAAACAAACTGTTGTTTTTTTAAATGGTCAATACACAAGGGAGTTATTCCCACTTTTTCTTAAACCATGCATTTTTGGTAAAAAAACACATAAGATCTATAACTATTACCTCAATTTGTCCAAGACAATATTCTCTATACGTTGCTTTCGAACAAAATCACAGAAAATCACAATACCGGTTTTGTAGATAGCCGCTTTTTGATTATAAAAAATCATTAAATTACCTCCCTTTCAGGGTTCCATAGCATCCATAAAAGAGTATTGCTTGGCAAAATTTGAAACTGTTTAAAGGAATATTTAGTACTAAGTGAAGTCTGCTTAAAAACATCAAACATTGTTTAATTAAAGCGCTGTTCAGGCTGTCCTACGCCCTCAATAACTGGCCTATTGGAATACAAGCAAAAAAGGGAGTACTTTTATTGGTGAGTATAGATACAAAGGTCGAACGGGAAATGTAACCTTCACAGAACTCAGTCAGCCAAAACCAAACAACTCTTACATGAATAAATAGAAGTAAAGTATGCGAAGATACACATAACATGTTGACAAAAGTCTATATATGTCGTGACGTTTGTAAATTTCACATGGTATACTACTAACTACAGTGGCAATAAGTATTGTTCTAATTTATATATTCGGTTGAATTAGTTGCCCTTGAAAACAACTTGAAAGCAACATATAATGTTTAATTTAGAAACGTCTTATATAACAATGCCTCCAATACATCCAATATAAATATGTTGGAAAACGCTGCTTTTGAAATATATACTGATGGAAAAAGGTTTAGTGACACTTCTCAATATTCTATAGTTTTAATAGTTTGCTAAAGTACATGTAAAATAGTTGCACCAACTGTAAATTTTGGGTTAAAGAGTACGACGGCAAGTAATTTCTCGCATCAATAATCCATAGGGCTATTTTTAAAACCAACGTGCAGCACGTGCACGGTAAGTTTGACACGACCAATCAAGTGTTAAAATGCATGATCATGTAATATCGAAATCCGGTAGCAAATTTGACGTTAACGTTACCGACGTCGCATTGCACTTCGACGATCACAAACAGTGTATCGATGTTTGTGACTTGTTACACATGGTCCCTAAGTCAGATAAAGTGATGGATTTACGTGAAAAGGCAAGTGTTTTTAATGAAATCTGTGTCGTGTTGTCGTATAATAGATTAATTTAAAGGTAAGTTGTCTTTTATTGTTTTTATTTGAAAAATGTTCGAATGTTTACACAATGTAAAAGTAGCGACCTAACTTTTTTCCATCAGTATAGATACGATAGATATCATCGCATTTTCCAGACATGTTATCGCCAATGTTATCTCCAATAACAAAACTACATACATCATATTTTACGCTTGTGCAATATATGAAATACTAAATGTTGATTTTATATGAATATATACAATTATAAAATGGTATAGTGAATTATAAGATTAAGACGTAATTGTTGAGATTTGAATTAATGTGATTTGTAATTTCCAATACATTTGTAAATTTTCCGTACACATGAGAACAATGGCTGATCATAAGGAACACATGAGAACAATGACTGATCATAAGGAACATATGAGACAATGGCTGATCATACATGTCATAAGGAACACATGAGAACACAGTGAAATTGTAATTGATATATTTATATTTGTCGGATAGTATTTTCTCAAAACTGCTTTTGTAAAAGATTTCAAAATATTCTCGAAAACATCAAATTTCCTCCTTTTTTATTTTTAGTTTAACAAATTCGAATCCCATCCACAGATTTCTCAAAAGGCACACAAATGAATTTGAGATTTCTTTAAATTTGAGGATTTCGGATTTGTCTGACATGAAAAATATTGGACAAATTTAGAAGTTGTCATATGTTGAAAGCTGTTCAAACAAATGAATGTCAACAAATGACATAAATAGTGGAAGCTGACTCGTGAACAGCAAGATATATACTCCTCAAAATAATTTAAGGACCAAATAAAAAGAACGATTATAATTACTTACACTTTAATATTTTGTATTTCATATCCATATAAAAAAAAAAAACTTTTGGGTCACATTACAATTGTCAAAGAATAAAATTAAACTAAAAATTTGCAAAAAGACAGTAAATCAAGCAATAAAGGCACTTTAAACAAGAGGCCCAAGAGGGCCTGTGGACGCTCTACTGGCTAATATGGCTCTTATAACATCAATGAAGCAAGTGACTATCGTCTTAAACAGGTAAAATATAGCCATAACTCCGCCATTACTGGTCTCATCTGGCTGGTTTTCCAAGTTAATAAAAAAAATAAAAAAATTAAAAAAAAAATTAAAAAAAATTAAAAAAATAAAATAAAAAAAAAAAAAAAAAAAAAAATATAAATAAATAAAAAAAATAAAACATTAAAAAACAAATAAAAATAAAAAAAAAATAAAAAATAATAAAAAAAAAAAAAAAAAAAAGTATAAAGAAAAGAAAAAAATAAAAAAAAAAAATAAAAAAAAAATAAATAAATAAAGAAATTAAAAAAAAGAAAACAATGTGACCCCATTTGTGTCACCATTTGAACAAAATTGGTAAAGGACCATAAGCTTATAGCAACAGCAAAATATTAGACCTCTGGCTCTTGCAGTTTCCGAGAAGAAGATGTTTTAAGTCTTTTTTCCTATACATGTCTATGTAAAACATGTGACTCTTGGGACGGGCCCAAATGTGACCTCAGGGTCACCATTTGAACAAAGTTGGTAAAGGACCATAAGCTTATAATAAATGAAAAATATCAAACCTCTGGCTCTTGAAGTTTCCGCGAAGAAGATTTTTTTTTAAAAAAATCCTATTTAAGTCTATGTTAAACTGTGACCCTCGGGGCGGGGACAAATTTGACCCCAGGGTCACCATTTGAACAAACTTAGTAGAGGACCATAAGCTGATGCTATATGTAATACATGAGAGCTCTGTGCCATGTGGTTCCAGAGAAGAAGATTTTTTCAGTTTTTCCCTATACAAACCTATGTAAAACTGTGACCCTTGGGGCGAGGCCAAATGTGACCCGAGGGTCATCATTTGAACAAACTTGGTAAAGGACCATAAGCTTATAGTAAATGCAAAATATCAAACCTCTGGCTGTTGCAGTTTCCGAGAAGAAGATTTCAAAATAAAAAGCCTATATAAGTCTATGTAAAACTGTGGGCGGGGACAAATTTGACCCCAGGGTCACTATTTGAACAAACTTAGTAGAGGACCATAAGCTGATGCTACATGTAATACATGAGAGCTCTGTCCCTTGTGGTTTCAGAGAAGAAGATTCTTTAAAGTTTGTTCCTATATGTCTATATGAAAAACATGCAAAACCTCAATATACAAACTTTGGACCCCGGGGGCACGGCCATTTTTGACCTCGGGGACTTTATTTGAACAATCTTGATAGTCTACGCCTTGGCGATCATTTTAAAAGAAAAACTGTTGAAATCTGTCCAGCGGTTCTGGAGAAGAAGATTTTTTAAGGTTTCGATTATATATGGTAATGGCAGCCATCTTGGATGTAACGCTGACCTAATTTTAACAAATCTAAAATGCATTCATCTAAGGATCATCCATGTGAAGTTTGGTTAAAATTAGCCAAGCGGTTTCTGAGGAGAAGTCGTTTGAAGAAAAGTTAACGGACGACGGACGACGGACGACGGAAGACGGACAACACACCATCCCATAAGCTCTGCTGGCCCTTGGCCAGTAGAGCTAAAAATGACTCAAATCAAAACGTGGTCCTTACCTTTTTTTTGAGGAGTATATATTCGAATAAACGGAGATTGAAGGATATTGATTATCAACTGCAAACATTGATTTTCTCAAAAGTCCTAAACATAGTGTTCATTTAAAGTCACACCGGTGGAAAACAAAAACCACACATCTTAATACCGAGTATGTCCAACCCTTTTACCGTTGCTAGGAAATCATCCCGACACCACACGTTATTTCAGCAAGATAATGCCAGGCCACACTCAGATATTGCAACAAATGACGTTTTCTTGCTGGAATAATGTGAATTCTTAGGAAAGATAAACTGGTTGGACATAACCGGTATTAAAATGTTTTGTTTTCTACCTGTGTGACTTCAGTTGAACACTATACACCAAGTATTCACTATACATCTGTGACAATCAATGTTTGCCGTTGTTTTGTAATATTCTTCAATTTCAAAATATGCACTTATTATTATGAATTACTGTAGCAATACGATGTAACGCCCATATAATGTACTGATGCGTTTCCACTGACCGTCAGTATATACAAAAAATAATAATGTGTTGTATTCATTGATACAATTACAACTGATTTTCTAATAAATTCAATTCTTGCAATAATTTACAACTAAAATACTCTATTTTACTTAGAGGCAATTTGAGAATAGCACTAGCTTAATTAGCAGAATTACACAATTTCAATTGGTCAATACATATATGACATCAAAACCGCACCCAGTCCCTTGACGTATCACTCACACTGTACACTGTCCAACATATACTGTGAGGTGTAACATAATCATGGTATACAAACATTTGATAATACAAATAAAGATATATGTTTTAACGTAAAGGTGTTCAAATGAAACAAAAAATAACTTATACAAATCTATCATTTATCGTCATCTGTTTTAAATGGTCCTCGTATATTTAATTGATTTGCGATAAATAAACTAATTGATTTATTGCAGGATCAATAGATCTGTAGATTAGTGACGTTTACCAATTATCTCTTCACCAAAAGCACATAAACGTTAATTATTTGTTTACTTGTTAGTTCCTTTCGGCATTACTATATCGTTATCTTCAATCAGAAAATGGTAAAATCTATGTATATGCTACCTTGGAAAAATGGATGATTATTTTTCGAAGTACTTAATCAGCTGCAAGCCACCTCTTGTATTTAGAGATAAAACTGATAATTGGTACGTTGTTAAAAAGCTACACAACATTCAAGACATCCACGCAAGCAGTTTGACCATTATACTGCGCGAGCCTTTTTGCGCTATGTCTATACTTTTGAACTAATTGTTTTTGCGTTTCACACAGATATTTTAAAATTTCAATCCGTCCATTTTGGGCTGCTAAATGCAGTATTGTACTATGATCTTTGTCCATGGCCATTGGGTCTGATCGTCGATGATTAAGTATCTTCAAACATCCTAAATGACCTTCTGCAGCCGCCAAGTGGGCAGCGGTTTGTCCATTATTGTCTTTCATTGTAATAAGGTAATTGTGCTCCTTACACAAGAAATCCACGACGTTCTCTCTTCCGTTATAAGCTGCCAAATGCAGCAGATTATGCCCTTTAAATGTTGGTGTCATCGGGTCAGTTCCTTGCTGTATTAAGTATTTCAAGCATTCTAAATATCCGTTTCCTGCCGATCCGTGAGCAGGGTTCTGGCCAGATCTATCTTGCACTTGTATCATAAAGCCGCATTGTTGACAAAGGTATTTCACGATATTTATTTTGCCATTAAAAGCTGCCGAATTCAATAATGTTCTTCCTGCATATGTGGTTGTCTCTGGATCAATACCACACTGAAGAAAATACTTCAAACATTCCAAATGTCCTCTATCGGCAGCATAATAGGCTGCCGTTCGTCCAAGGTTGTTTTTGATATTTATTAAAACAGGATATATTTCGCAAAGATATTTGATAACATTCAAATGCCCATATTTAGCAGCCTCGTGTAAACATGTTTCTTTTCTTAAACATATCGACAATGGATCGGATCCACATTCAATTAATATCTTCAAGCAATCCAGTTCATCTCTACCTGCAGCGATATTTGCTGCCGTTCGTCCACTGGTGTCCTTGATGTTTATTAGATCAGAATAATTGTCACAAAGGTATTTTGTAACATTTACTTTTCCAAATCTAGCTGCTGCATGTAAACATATATTTTTTCTTGAACATATCGACAATGGTTCGGTTCCACTTTCAATTAATATCTTCAGGCAATCCAATTCACCTCTACCTGCAGCAATATTTGCTGCCGTTCGTCCACGGGTGTCCTTGATGTTTATTAGATCAGAATAGTTGTCACAAAGGTATTTTGTAACATTTACATTTCCAAATCTAGCAGCTGCGTGTAAAAACGATTCTCCTGCATTACATAACATTGGATCGACTCCAAGTTCAATAAAACTCTTCAAACAGTCTAAACAACCTCCACTGGCTGCATGGCAAGCTGCTGTTCGTCCGTCGTTGTCCTCTATAGGTATTAGAGCAGGGTAGTTTTCTATCAGGTATTTGATAATTTGCAAATGCCTATATTTTGCAGCTTGGTGCAAAAGTGTTCTACCTATTTGTATTTTTGCAAAGGGGTCAATGCCAAGTTTAATCAAATATGTTAAACACTCCAAATTACCTTTGGTGGCGCTCACGTGAGCGGAGTTTAGTCCATGGTTATCCACGCTGTTTATTAAAAAAGAGTGACATTCGCATAGGTATTTTACGACATGAAAATGTCCAAACACGGAAGCTGCATGTAGAAAAGTTCCTCCTTCATTGCTTTTTGAATGTGGATCAATTCCTAGTTTATGAAACATCTTCAAGCATTCTAAATGACCTCCACCGGCTGTAAAGTAAGATGCCGTTCGTCCATCAGTATCTACTCTGTCTAGTAAATGTGAATGCTTTTCACAAAGGTATTGTGCCACTTCTAAATGCCCAAACTTAGACGCTGCATGTAAAAGAGTTTCACCGCCTTTGAATACGAACTTTGGATGGGTTTCAATTTCAAGAAGAATCTTCAAACATTCTAAATGACCACCGCTTGCAGCCAAATAGGCCGCTGTTCGTCCATCCTTGTCCGTACTGTCAACTGGAACAAGGCTATGTTTGCAAATGTACTTTACAACATCCGTATGCCCATATCTGGAAGCTATGTGTAAAATGGATTGTCCGTCTTTAGTGTTTATCATTTGAATGTCTCCAATGTCAATTAGAAACTTTAAACATTCTAATTGACCTTGACCTGCAGCAAGGAAGGATGCTGTTCGCCCAACTTTGTCCTCACTGTGTATTAGTCTAGCGTGTTTATCACAAAGATATTTAATAATATCTAGATGTCCGTATTTGGCAGATACGTGTAAAAGTGTTTCACCTCCGCTAAATTCTGAAATTGGATCCATTCCAAGTTTAAAACAAATAGTCAAACAATCTAAATTGCCTCCTCTCGCCGCACTGTAACCTGCTGTTCTCCCGTTTTCGTCGGTCATTTCAAAAAGCGGCGTGTGTGACACACCCAGATATTTAACAATATCTGTCTGACCAAACATACATGCTGTGTGCAAAAGAGTATGTCCCCTATCTGTTGATTCTTTAACATCTATTCCTTGTTCAATAAGGTATTTTAAGCAGTTTGTGTAGCCACCACTAACTGCGCTAAATGCAGCGTTTCCTCCATAGCTGTGTTTTACTTTTATCATGTCTTTATATGTCTTACAAATGTGTTTTACAATATCGAGTTTGCCACCGTATGATGCTTCATGTAGAAGTGTGAACCCTCTTTTGGTTTTGATGAAGGGGTCTATACCCTGAGCTATCAGGTATTTTAAACACTCTAGATGACCACCAGCTGCCGCATGGTGAGCTGCGCTTGCCTCATTATCGTCGTTCATATGGATCATACCTGGACAAGTATCACACAAATACTTCAGGATGTCGATTTTTCCGCAAAATGCCGCTTCGTGTATTGGCGTATATCCTTTTCTGTTTTTTCCATTTGGATCCACCCCTTGTTCAATAAGCGTTGCCAAACAATCAACGTTCCCACCACGCGCTGCATAGTGACATGCGGTCTCACCATCGTTGTCCAATAACCGCTTCATATCGTCGTATTTCTCACATAGGTATTTCACCACTTTAACATTTCCGTTGATAGATGCCTCATGTAACAGTGTCCCCCCATCAACAGTAACATCAACGTAATCTAGTCCCTGGCCCAGCACATAGCTAAGACATGTTATGTTACCTGCAGTCGCTGAATGAGCTGCTGTATAACCTTTGGTACTCTTTGTGTTGATCAGAAATGTGTAATGAGCAAAAATGTGCTTTAATACATCAATATTGCCATACATTGCTGCATAATGTAAAATGTTGAATCCGTCTTTGTCTTGGTGGTCGATGTTAGAACCATTGTCTAAAAGAAGTCGAACAATCTCTAAATTACCATTAGTTGCTGCGTAAAGCAGAGGAGTTTTATGTTCATCAACAGTCGTCGATGTAAGAAGTTCAGCTTTTTCTTCTTTATTGGATGCACCCAAAATTGTTTTAACAATGGCATAGTCACCCCTTGCGCACGCCTCGTGAAGTAAACATTCATTTGATTCAAGTTTGCGTGAAAGAATGTTTCCCCCTCCTTTTCTGAAAAGTGATTCTAGAATAGTGACGTTTCCTCCTTGTACAGCGGCAAACATCATCTCGTCAGATATTTTCGTTATATTGTTGATCAAAATCTGGAAACAGTCAATTTTCCCAAACCGGCAAGTTTCTGTTGTGCTTTTATTTGTCTGTCTTTCAATCAGTTCATTCGGTAAGTTGGATGTTTTTGTGTCAATAATCCTTTGTATAAGATCCCCTTCTCTGAAGCAAGACATATAACATAACAGCGACTTAAGCTTCTGGTCTTCTCTGTAGAAGTCAATCGAATCTAGTAAACCAAACGCGTTTTCGCAGAATGCTTGGTCCTGCCACAGGGACGAACTGCCAATACATTGTATCGCATTTGTACTTTTATTTGAACATATCTCTGATTTGAATCTTTCTACTAGCTGTTTACTCGGTATATTCGGGATATGCGTGCATTTCTGTTCGGAGTTTTCAGTCCGTTCCTGTTCCAATACGAAAAACTTTGTAAGTGTTCCAATTGGACAAAAACGAATGAGTATGTCCTGTATGCATTCTCTTGCAGCACTAAATGTAGATTCTGCAATTGTATCATGAACAAAAGAGAAGTACCTGTGTGTTGCATTGAATGTCAAATAAGTATTGACTAACGCCTCTGCTGCATCGAACATTTTTGCTTTGTCAATACCCGAACTTTTGAAATGTTTATAGATTTCTTTAAAGCAATGGCTTTGTTCATCTACGCCGGATAGGTACAGTTTATCATCACAAAACAGTGTCATCAACAACGCTACAAAACTCGCTGTGTCTTTTTTTCGTATCTTCAAAAACTCGTCCTTTAAACATTCTACAGGACGTGAAAACAGATCTGGATTGTACTGTCCTTTCATAAGTGTGCATAGTAATGGAAATCCTATTCCATATTCTCCTTGAGCCAGTGCGTTATTCAGCTGTTCTCTATCGACCTTGATAGTATTCCTTTCTGCATAAGTTGTAATCATCTCTATTTTTTCCATTATGTTCAACTGATTTGTATCTAGATCATATATGTAGTCCGTCTGAAAAAGCTTACCTACATTTTCATCTGTACATTTCAACATGATGTTCTTTCTTATTGTTATAATGGCCAACAGTTTGCGCGTTTTGGTAAAGGACAAAAACTGATCTACATACCTATTCCACTGATCTAATTCTGAATTGTCTACACTAAATTTGCCTAGCATGTCGTCTACAAAAAGAACAAGCTGTTTGGACAAATCAAGGACCTTCTTAAATTCCTTAAGGACATTCATAATTAAAGGATCTAAGTCACTATCTTTATCCATAATTTGTTTCAAAATAGTAAATGCCAGAAACGTTTTACCGCTTCCAGGAATACCAGTCAGTATTATGATGTTGTTCTCTTTGAGCTTCTCCACTCCAATACGTTCTCGTTCTGTCTCAATTACAGTGTGTGTCTCGTGTTCTAGGTCCTGGGCTTTTATTCTTGTTCTTGCCTCTTCTAAATACATAAAACAATAGTCCACTATAACGATGTCATGGTAAATTCAGTAAAATCAAATGCAAAATACACATTTGTTATTCATTTATAAGAAGTGTTCATTCATATTAATAACATCATTGAAAGCAGACCGCATGCCATAACGATTTTTATTATCATCATCATCATCATCGTCATCATCATCATCATCATCATCATCATCATCATCATCATCATCATCATCATCATCATCAATCATCAGCATCATCATCATCATCATCATCATCATCATCATCATCATCTTCATCATCATCATCAACATCATCATCGTAGTCGTCGTCATGGTCTCACACCTCAAGTAATTTTCACATAGGGTTACTGTACAGCCTTTTCCAACATCTGACCTTCAATGCATGCCAGCAGACATTGTTGTTGGTTTAATATCGTCAGTATAGCCAAGACCAGTAATTTAAAACAATAAAATACATAAGTTAGCCTGGTTTTTTTTTCTCGCTCATGTTTATGTGACCCCTGTGGAAAATACACAATTCATACATCAGCTAGCAGAATATGTGGTGGTTCGGTCAAACACTTCTGAAATTTGAAAGAAACGTCATATCAACATGGGATTTTCTGTATCAGCTGTGTTTCACACTACAGATGTATGCTAAAGCAAAGAAAAAACTATTTTATAAATTAAAACTTGCCTAAAATTGGAGAACAAAATAGAATTATTTTCTGTTTTCCTTTTGTCTCTAGGTCCGAGAACTTTCAGGGGAGATAATAGAGGTGTGAGACCTGAAGAGAGTAAATATTGTTAGCAACATCATCCATAATATAATATTTAGTAGCTATGTGCTGTACCTATACAATATGACAACAAGCATGCTTCTATAATATTAAGAAGTGAAATAATTCAGGATTATGTGATTGAGAGTAACGCGTAGATTCGACAAGTTCTTGATATAAAATAAAAGTGCAAAAAATGTTTTCATAACATGTAGCATTTGTGTAATAACTCCACCATGTTTGCCTCAATCTTCATGAGATTTTCATCAGAATCTCCTTTTGTCATCTGCTATCATATTATCATAATTAAAACAATATTAGTCCATGTCAGACTTGACAGAAACTTGAGAGTTAGAAGATACACACACAACAACAACAATCACTTGTGTGATTACTGTCCAACATGGCATACAAATATGAGTTGTTGATAATTTAAAGTTTTTTTTGTTTTTGTTTTTGTTTTTGTTTTTTTTGGCCCACCTTCTCAACCCCTTTTTTCTGCTCCTTTCTTTCGCCTCCCCTCACTCCGTCTTCCGCCAGCTCTGCTGTTGTCCCTCCTACTAGATGGTGATCTGTTCTGACATACTTTCTGCCGAAGCCTCGCTGTATATTCCGTTTCTGCGACGACTCTCGCTGTTCACCCGCAGTTCACCTGATTTTTCTCTTTTTTCCTTAGGATTGTACTGTTTCTGGGACATTGCTGATATGTCTTCTGTTATTGTCAATTGCTGTGAAACAGCCTCCCCCTAGTACTCCATGGTACTCTATTCAAGCTACTATGCCACTACTAGGCTACTGGCCACTGCATACTTTACGAAGAACCAACTAATTTCTGTCTACAGCTTCCCTTCTTTCAGTGAACGTCGGCCTAACATCGTCATAAGACAGCAGTGAGGTACTAACTACTCATGAATCAAATTTGAGGGCCGAGAAGGTGGATTTTTGCCGAATAGTAATGAATGATAAGCAATGAATTAATGAAAGATGATAATGGAGAGACCAGCATCCGGCGGGGTTTGAACCCATGACCTTCCGCTTGTGGGCCCAGTGCTCTACCACTGGGCTATAGAGGCCTCAATTTAAAGTTGAGACATCAACAATATGCGAGATATCAGATATATCAAATTATATATCTGCCATCTCTATGATATTTCCTTACAGGAACATGTGGCTGCTGAAACAATGCACTTGTCTATACAAGAAAACCCCATGTTCTTATTTATCACATGAATACACACGTGTCACAAAAGTATACACACTGTCAAGATCAATAATTTAAAACAATAAAATACATACAGACCCAGTTGCGTTCAAGTACCCCAAAAATGCATTCCGTTTGCGTTTCGTTTGCGTTCCGTTTGCGCTCCGTTTGCATTCCGTTTGCATTTCATTTTGATGAATGCGTTTTTTAAAATGCAAATCATTTGCGATTTTTAATGCATTCAGCGTTTATAAACGAAACTATGAGTTCATTTAAATGCACGGAACGAACGCAACATAATGTGTGCGTTTAAATGCACAAACGGAGAAAATGCATTTGCGTTCGTTCGTTCAGCGTTTACCAATCGCAACATTTCTGACGATTAAACTACGCATGATATCCAGTCATGCGGTTCTTACCATTTGTCGGCGGCTAATGTTTGTGATCAAATTGAAGAATGTGACTTTGGTTAACATTATTTGGTGGTGCACATTGATGATTCTGTTTTCTTCCGGGTTTATGTTATTTTCATCAAAAAATTAACATACTTGACACGAAATAAAAAATATGCCGTCTGATTTTACCAACATTATTTCAGTTTTATAATGAAATAATATAAAGTTTGTGCTACACAATAAATACATTTCCTATTTTAAATCGGTAAAAACTAAAGTGTGTAATCGTGCTTAAAAACACCATTTACGCAGTGAATTTCTTTATATTAAAATACTGCAAAACGCACTTCGTTCAAATCGAGACTTCAGTTATGTACTCAAAAGGATAATCTTGAAAGTAATCCGAAATAGCGAAATGCATTTGCGTTCGTTTCGTTCGTTTCGCTGCGTTCGTTTCGTTCGTTCCGTTCGTGTTCAGCGTTTAGCGTTTTAAAAAATGCATTCATCGTTCGTTTTTAAAAATGCTGAATGCCTGAAACGAACGAAACGAACGCAACGAAGGAAATGCATTTTTAAAATATAGATCGTGCAACGTTCATTCTGCGTTCGTTCTGCGTTCATTCTGCGTTCATTTTCCGTTCGTTCAGCGTTCGTTCTGCATTTATTTGGGGTACTTGAACGCAACTGGGTCTGTAAGTTAGCCATGTTGTTTATTTCCTCGCTCATGTTCATGTGACCTCTAAGGTGGAAAATACAAAATTTCCGACACCAGCCAGCTGAATATGTGGTGATTCGGTCGAACAATTCTGGAATTTGAATGAAACCTCATATCAACATGGGATTTTCTGTATCATCTGTGTTTCATGCTGCATATGTATGCTAAAGCAAAGAAAAAACTATTTTACAAATTAAAACTTGCCTAAAATAGAGAAAAAAAAAAGATTTTGTTTCTGTTTTCCTTTTGTCTCTAGGTCCGTAAGCTTTCCGTGAGATAATATTGGTGTGAGACCTCATCGTCATCATCGTCGTCGCCGTCGTCGTCATCGTCGTCGTCGCCGTCGTCGCCGTCGTCGTCGTCATCATCATCATCATAATGCAAGGTATAATTACGAACATTTCGCTATTCATTTTCTCGTCTCATATTTAGAACAGAAAAATATAATAATATCACTGCATACAGCATACAGTACGCCATAGTCTATAAAATAGTTTGTAAATAAAACACTAATGTCTCTCAAACATATTATGTGTTAATTCGATATCATCAGCAGATTTTTATTTGAGTAAAATGACAATTTCTTTAGAGTTACAAATGGAAGAGCATACGTTATATTTCGAGTATTTCTACCTGCATGTATTGGTTGCAAATCGTTACCCACTACCTGGTCCCGGGAAATCTTATATCTGATGGGAAATCTTATAATTGCAGGATTTTATAACGAATATTTCGAAAATAAAACACGTTAGAAAAAAAGAATTTTACTACAAAAATGCGATAACCTGTTTAAAATTACCTGTTAAATGTTTTAATTTTACATTTTTTTTTTTTCAGCAGAAATTAAGGCTTTATTTCATACCACAGCCAACCCCGTTTCCGCTTCTTTGAGAAGTGGGGTATGAAAGTTAATACTCGGACCACGTGATGTTTTTCAATGGGATTTACTTTTATTTATACAGTTTTGTCAGGATATAGTGATAGTGAGAATGTTTTACATACTGATCTTTCCAAATCAGCAACCCTGTCTTCATTATTTTCTGTTTCATATTGTCCTATTCATTGATTATTTTATTTGCTTATTTGAATTTGTTTGTGCTGAACTTCGCTGCCAGTGCGTTTAGGTTCTTTGTATTCTATAGGAACATTTGAATCATTTATTACGTCTCCTCTCAAACCGTAAATTTTTCTTAATGTTGTAAGAAGGACACACATGGGTACGTATGAGCGTTTCCTGCAGCAGAAGGACAACACATGGGTTCGTATGAGGGTTCCTTCAGCCGAAGGACAACACTGGGTACGTTTTAGTGTTTCCTGCAGCAGAAGGACAACACACGGGTACGTATGCGGCTTTCCTACAGCGGAAGGACAAAACATGGGTACGTATGAGGGTTTCCTACAGCAGAAAAACAATACATGGGTACGTATGAGGGTTTCCTGCAGCAAAAGGACAAGACGTGCGTACGTATGAGGGTTTCCTGCAGCAGAATGAAAACACATGGGTACGTATGCGGGTTTCCTGCAGCAGAAGGACAACACATGGGTGCGTATGATCGTTTCCTACAGAAGAAAGACAACATATGAGTACGAATGAGGGTTTCCTACAGTAGAAAGACAACACATGGGTACGTGTGAGGGTTTCCTGAAGCGGAAGGACAACACATGGGTACGTAAGAGGGTTTCCTGCAGCAGAAGGACAAGACATGGGTACGTATGAGGGTTTCTTCCAGCAGAAGGACAACCTATGGGTACGTGTGAGGTCTTCCTACAGCAGAAGGACAACACATATGTAAGTATGAGGGTTTCCTTCAGCAGAAGGACATCACATGGGTACGTATGAGGGTTTCTTTCAACAGAATTACAACACACTGGTACGTATGAGTGTTTCCTACAGCAGAAGGACAACACATGGGTAAGTATGAGCATTTTCTACACTACAGCAGAAGGACAACACGTGGGTACGTATGAGGGATTCCTACAGCAGAAGGACAACACATGGGTACGTAAAAGGGTTTTCTACAGCAGCAGGACAACGAATGGGTATTATTAGGGTTTCCTTCAGCAGAAGGACAACGCAATGGTACATATGAGGGTTTCCTACATCAGAAGGACAACCCATGGGTAATTATGTGGGGTTCCTGCAGCAGAAGGACAACACATGGGTACGTATGAGCGTATCCTTCAGCAAAAAGACAACATATGGGTATGAATAAGGGTTTTGTATTGTCCTATTCATTGATTATTTTATTTGCTTATTTGAATTTGTTTGTGGTAATGTGCTGACCATCGCTGCCAGTGCGTTAATGTTCTTTGGATTTCATAGAACCATTTGCCTCATTTATTACGTCTCCGCTCAAACGGTAAATGTTTCTTAATGTTGTCAGAACCCATCAGCAAAAGGAAACACATGGATACGTATGAGGGTTTCCTTCAGCAGAAGGAAACACATGGGTTCGTATGAGGGTTTCCTTCAGCAGAAGGACATTACATAGGTATGAATAAGGGTTTCCTGCAGCAGAAGGACAATACATGGATACGCAAGAAGGGTTCCTGCAGCAGAAGGACAATACATGGGTACGTATGAGGGTTTCCTTCAGCAGAAGGACAATAAAGGAGTACGTATGAGGGTTTCCTGTAGCAGAAGGACAACACATGGATACGTATGAGGGTTACCTACAGCATAAGGACAACTCATGTGTATGTATTAGGGTTTACTTCAGCAGAATGACAACGCAATGATATATATGAGGGTTTCCTACAGCAGAAGGACAAAAAATAGGAACGTATGCGGGTTTACTGCAGCAGAAGTACAACGCATGAGTACGTATGCGCATTTCCTACAGAAGAAGGACAACATATGGGTACGTATGCGGGATTCCTACAGCAGAAGGACAACACATGGGTACGTATGAGGGTTTCCTGCAGCAAAAGGACAAATACATGGGTACGTAAGAGGGTTTCCTGCAGCAGAAGGACAACACATGGTTACGTATGAGGATTTCCTACAACAGAAGGGAAACACATGGGTACGTATGAGTGGTTCCTACAGCAGAAAGACAACACATGTCAACGTATGAGTGTTTCATACAGCAGAAGGACAACACATGGGTACGTATGAGGGTTTCCTTCAGCAGAAGGACAACATATGGATACGTATGATGGTTTCCTGCAGAAGAAGGATAACACATGGGTACGTATGAGGGTTTCCTACAGCAGAAGGTCAACACATGGGTACGTATGAGGGATTCCTACAGCAGAAGGACAACACATGTCAACGTATGAGTGTTCCATACAGCAGAAGGACAACACATGGGTACGTATGAGGGTTTCCTTCAGCAGAAGGACAACACATGTCAACGTATGAGTGTTTCATACAGCGGAAGGACAACACATGGGTACGTATGAGGGTTTCCTACAGCAGAAAAACAATACATGGGTACGTATGAGGGTTTCCTGCAGCAAAAGGACAACGCAATGGTACATATGATGGTTTCCTACATCAGAAGGACAACCCATGGGTAATTATGTGGGGTTCCTGCAGCAGAAGGACAACACATGGGTGCGTATGATCGTTTCCTACAGAAGAAAGACAACATATGAGTACGAATGAGGGTTTCCTACAGTAGAAAGACAACACATGGGTACGTGTGAGGGTTTCCTGAAGCGGAAGGACAACACATGGGTACGTAAGAGGGTTTCCTGCAGCAGAAGGACAAGACATGGGTACGTATGAGGGTTTCTTCCAGCAGAAGGACAACCTATGGGTACGTGTGAGGTCTTCCTACAGCAGAAGGACAACACATATGTAAGTATGAGGGTTTCCTTCAGCAGAAGGACATCACATGGGTACGTATGAGGGTTTCTTCCAACAGAATTACAACACACTGGTACGTATGAGTGTTTCCTACAGCAGAAGGACAACACATGGGTAAGTATGAGCATTTTCTACACTACAGCAGAAGGACAACACGTGGGTACGTATGAGGGATTCCTACAGCAGAAGGACAACACATGGGTACGTAAAAGGGTTTTCTACAGCAGCAGGACAACGAATGGGTATTATTAGGGTTTCCTTCAGCAGAAGGACAACGCAATGGTACATATGAGGGTTTCCTACATCAGAAGGACAACCCATGGGTAATTATGTGGGGTTCCTGCAGCAGAAGGACAACACATGGGTACGTATGAGCGTATCCTTCAGCAAAAAGACAACATATGGGTATGAATAAGGGTTTCGTATTGTCCTATTCATTGATTATTTTATTTGCTTATTTGAATTTGTTTGTGGTAATGTGCTGACCATCGCTGCCAGTGCGTTAATGTTCTTTGGATTTCATAGAACCATTTGCCTCATTTATTACGTCTCCGCTCAAACGGTAAATGTTTCTTAATGTTGTCAGAACCCATCAGCAAAAGGAAACACATGGATACGTATGAGGGTTTCCTTCAGCAGAAGGAAACACATGGGTACGTATGAGGGTTTCCTTCAGCAGAAGGACATTACATAGGTATGAATAAGGGTTTCCTGCAGCAGAAGGACAATACATGGATACGCAAGAAGGGTTCCTGCAGCAGAAGGACAATACATGGGTACGTATGAGGGTTTCCTTCAGCAGAAGGACAATAAAGGAGTACGTATGAGGGTTTCCTGCAGCAGAAGGACAACACATGGATACGTATGAGGGTTACCTACAGCATAAGGACAACTCATGGGTATGTATTAGGGTTTACTTCAGCAGAATGACAACGCAATGATATATATGAGGGTTTCCTACAGAAGAAGGACAAAAAATAGGAACGTATGCGGGTTTACTGCAGCAGAAGTACAACGCATGAGTACGTATGCGCATTTCCTACAGAAGAAGGACAACATATGGATACGTATGCGGGATTCCTACAGCAGAAGGACAACACATGGGTACGTATGAGGGTTTCCTGCAGCAAAAGGACAAATACATGGGTACGTAAGAGGGTTTCCTGCAGCAGAAGGACAACACATGGTTACGTATGAGGATTTCCTACAACAGAAGGGCAACACATGGGTACGTATGAGTGGTTCCTACAGCAGAAGGACAACACATGTCAACGTATGAGTGTTTCATACAGCAGAAGGACAACACATGGGTACGTATGAGGGTTTCCTTCAGCAGAAGGACAACATATGGATACGTATGATGGTTTCCTGCAGAGGAAGGATAACACATGGGTACGTATGAGGGTTTCCATACAGCAGAAGGACAACACATGGGTACGTATGAGGGTTTCCTTCAGCAGAAGGACAACACATGTCAACGTATGAGTGTTTCATACAGAAGAAGGACAACACATGGGTACGTATGAGGGTTTCCTTCAGCAGAAGGACAATACATGGATACGTATGATGGTTTCCTGCAGCAGAAGGATAACACATGGGTACGTATGAGGGTTTCCTACAGCCGAAGGTCAACACATGGGTACGTATGATGGTTTCCAGCAGCAGACGCACAACACATGGGTAAGTATGAGCGTTTCCTACAGAGGAAGGACAGCACATGCATGCATAATTATGAGGGTTTTCTGCAGCAGAAGGACAACACATGGGTACGTATGAGGGATTCCTTCAGCAGAAGGACAACACATGGGTACGTATGAGCGTATCCTTAAGCAAAAAGACAACACATGGGTAGGTATAAGGGTTTTCTACAGCAGACGGACAACACATGTGTACGTATGACGGTTTCCTACAGCAGAATAACTATTCTCTTGTTTCGTATTGTCCCAATCATTGATTATTTTTTTTGCTTATTTGAATTTGTTTATGGTAATGTGTGACCTTCGCTGCCAGTGCGTTTATGTTCTTTTTATTTGATAGAACCATTTGCCTCATTTATTAAGTCTCCGCTCAAACAGTAAATGTTTCTTAATGTCTTCAGAACCCTTCAGCAGAAGGAAACACATGAGTACGTATGAGGGTTTCCTTCAGCAGAAGGACATGACATAGGAAATTATAAGGGTTTCCTGCAGCAGAAGCTCAATACATGGTTACGTAAGAAGTGTTTCTGCAGCAGAAGGAAAATACATGGATACGTATGATGAGTTCATGCTGCAGAAGGACAACACATGGATACGTATGAGGGGTTCTATCAGCAGAAGGACAATATATGGGTACGTATGAGGGTTTCCTTCAGCAGAAGGACAATACATGGGTACGTATGAGGGTTTCCTGCAGCAGAAGGACAACACATGGATATGTACGAGGGTTTCCTACAGCAGAAGGACAATACATGGGTACGTATGAGGGTTTCCTGCAGCAGAAGGACAACACATTGAAACGTATGCGGGGTAACTGCAGCAGAAGGACAACGCATGAGTACTTATGAACGTTTCCTACAGAAGAAGGACAACATATGGGTTCATATGCGGGTTTCCTACAGCAAAAGGACAACACATGGGTACGTATGAGAGTTTCCTGCAGCAGAAGGACAAACACATGGGTAGGTAAGAGGGTTTCATGCAGCAGAAGGACAACACATGAGTACGTATGAGTGTTTCCTACAGCAGAAGGACAACACATGGGTACGTATGAGGGTTTCCTTCAGCAGAAGGACAACACATGTCAACGTATGAGTGTTTCATACAGAAGAAGGACAACACATGGGTACGTATGAGGGTTTCCTTCAGCAGAAGGACAATACATGGATACGTATGAGGCTTTCCTGCAGCAGAAGGATAACACATGGTTACATATGAGGGTTTCCTACAGCAGAAGGTCAACACATGGGTACGTATGATGGTTTCCTGCAGCAGACGCACAACACATGGGTACGTATGACTGTTTCCTACAGCAGAAGGACAACATATGGGTACGTATGACTGTTTCTTACATCAGAAAGACAACACATCGGTACGTATGAGTGTTTTCTACAGAGGAAGGACAGCACATGCATGCATGGGTACATATGAGCATTTCCTACAGCAGAAAGACAACACGTGGGTACGTATGAGGGTTACCTTCATCAGAAGCACAACACATGGGTACGTATGAGGGTTTCTTTCAGCAGAAGGACAACACATGGGTACGTATGAGTGTTTCCTGCCGCAGAAGACAACACATGGTTACATAAGAGGGTTTCCTGCCGCAGAAGACAACACATGGTTACATATGAGAGTTTCCTACATCAGAAGGAAAACACATGGGTATGTATGAGGATTCCAGCAGCACAAAGGCAACAAATGGGTACACATTCGGGTTTTCTACAGGAGAAGGACAACATATGGGTACGTATGAGGGTTTCCTACAGCAGAAAGACAACACATGGATACGTCTGAGGGTTTCCTACATCAACAGGACAACACATGGGTATGTATGAAGGCTTCCTGCAGCAAAAGGACAACACATGTGTTCGTTATAAGGTTTCCTTCAGCAGAAGGACAAGACTTGGGTACGGATGTGGGTTTCATGCAGCTGAAGGACAACACATGGGTACGTTTGAGCGTTTCTGACAGCACAAGGACAACACATGGGTACGTATGAGGGTTTCCTACAGCAGAAGGACAACATATTGGTACGTATGAAGGTTCCTGCCGCAGAATGACACCACATGGGTACGTATGAGGGTTTCCTGCAGCGGAAGGACAGCATATGGGTACGTATGAGGGTTTCCTACAGCAGAAGGACAACATATGTGTACGTATGAGGGTTTCCTACAGCAGAATGGCAGAAGTCCAACACATAGGTACATGTACGTATGAGTGTTTCCTGCAGCAGAAGCAAAACACCTGGGTACGTATGAGGGTTTCCGTCAGCAGAATGACAACACATGTGTACGTATGATGGTTTCCTACAGCAGAAGGATAACACATGGGTACGTATGAGCGTTTCCTACAGCAGAAGTACAACACATAGGAACGTATGAGGGTTTTCTGCAGCAGAAGAACAACACATGGGCACGTATGAGGGTTTCTTACAGCAGAAGGACAACACATGGGTACGTATGAAGGTTTCTTGCAGCAGAAGGACAACGCATGTGTACGTTTTAGGGTTTCCTGCAGCAGAAGGACAAGACTTGGGTACGTATGTGCGTTTCCTGTAGCAGAAGGACAACACATGGGTACGTGTGAGCGTTTCCTACAGCGGAAGGACAATATATGGGTACGTATGAGGGTTTCCTACAGCAGAAGAACAACATATCTGTACGTCTGAAGGTTCCTGCAGCAGAATGACACCACATGGGTACGTATGAGGGTTTCCTGCAGCAGAAGGACAACATATTGGTACGTATGAGGGTTACATATAGCCGAAGGACAACACATGGGTACGTATGAGGGTTTCCTACAGCAGAAGTACAACACATAGGTGCGTATTAGGGTTTCCTGCAGCAGAAGGACAAGACATGGGTACATATGAGGGTTTCCTTCAGCAGAATGACAACACATTGGTACGTATTAGGGTTTCCAACAGCAGACGGACAACTCATGGGTACCTATGAGGTTTTCCTAGAACAGAAGTACAACACATAGGTACATATGAGGGTTTCCTGCAGCAAAAGGACAACGCATGGGTACGTATGAGCATTTCCTACAGCGGAAGGAGAACACATGGGCACGTATGAGGATTTACTACAGCAGAAGGACAGCACATGGATACGTATGAGGGTTACCTGCAACAGAAGGACAAGACAAGGGTACGTATGTGAGTTTCTTGCAGCAGAAGGACAACACAAGGGTACGTGTGAGCGTTTCCTACAGCAGAAGTACAATATATGGGTATGTATGAGGGTTTCCTTCAGCAGAAGGACAACACATGGGTACATAAGAGGGTTTCCTTCAGCAGAAGGACAACACATGAGTACGTATGAGGGTTTCCTTCAGCAGAAGGACAACACATGGGTACGTATGAGGGTGGCCTACAGCAGAAGGACAACTCATGGGTATATATGAGGGTTTCCTTAAGCAGAAGGATAACATATGGGTACGTATAAGTGTTCCTGCAACTGAAGGACAACACATGGCTACGTATGCGTGTTTCCTACAGCAGAAGGACAACACACAGGTACTATGAGGGTTTCCTACAGCAGAAGGACAACACATGGGTAAGTATGAGGGTTTCCTACAGCAGAAGTAAAAGACATAGGTATGTATGAGGATTTTCTGCAGCAGAAGGACAACACATGGGTACGTATGAGCGTTTCCTACAGCGGAAGGGCAACATATGGGCACGTATGAGGGTTTCCTACAAAGAAGGACAACACATGGGTACGTATGAAGGTTTCCTGCAGCAGGACAACCCATGTGTACGTTTGAGGGTTTCCTGCAGCAGAAGGACAATATAAGGTTACGTATGAGGGTTCCCTACAGCAGAAGGACAACACATGGGCACGTATGAGGGTTTCCTTCAGCAGAAGGAAAACATATCGGTACGTATGAGGGTTCCTGCAGCAGAAGGACAACACATGGGTACGTATGAGAGTTTCATGTAGCAGAAGGACAACGCATGGGTACGTTTTTGGGTTTCCTACAGCAGAATGACAACACATGGGTACGTATGAGGGTTTCCTACAGCAAATGTACAACACATTGGTACGTATGCGGGTTTCCTTCAGCAGCCTGATAACGCATGGGTATGTATGACGGTTTCCTACAGCAGAAGTACAACACATGTGTAGGTATAAGGGTTTCCTACAGCAGAAGGACAACACATGTGTACTTATGACGATTTCCTACAGCGGAAGGACATCACATGGGTACGTATGAGGGTTTCCTAGAGCAGAAGTACAACACATGGGTACGTATTACGGCTTCAGCAACGTACAAGTTAAGTTTAAGTTTTAAGATTGAAGTTTAAACAAGTCCATGTATAACTACGTTGCACGTATCTATTAAACATTTACTTATGAAATTGACTTTAAAACATCTATAAATATTGTCTGTGATGAACTAATAGGTGCACGAATTAATGAAGGGCATGTTGTTAATCTATGTTTAATAGTTCACATAAAAATATGTGTGTTCGATTATGGTTTGTAATGCTCTTTAATATGTACTATTTTAAAGGCTGTAGGTTATTAACTATCAGTTTAGATTAATTGCGTTGGAGGCACATACAACATCTTTATTGTAATATCTAACATGGTTTATTAAAATACGCAATGCTGATTATTGCGGAGGTCTTAAATATTATATTCAATACCTCTAATGTCATGTACGTCAACCGTTAAGACGTCATTTTAAATGTCACAGAACACGTTAAGCGTCGAGACGTCATTTTAAACGTCAGATGCAAAACAACAATGCAGTGGAATGCGTTATTTTAAGTTACTCTGCGTTCCAACAACACATTTAAATAGGATTAAGCTGTTTATTCTTCTCGTTTGAAGTTGAGAGACATAACGTGTAAGTTGTGAGCATTTATTTGTATTGTGTGCAATCCTCGACAAAATGTATATCATGATACATAAAATATATGTCAGAGAAGAAATAATATACTTTCAGCGAGTTTATATAGTGCAAAATTAAAACCTGGTATTTAGGACTTCAAAAACATCGAAAGCGCGGGCCTGCGGCTAGTCCCGCCTAACAGGTATTGATCTGGGACAATATAAACCCGCTGGAAATTTGTGAATTTCTTAAATAAAAACATACATATGAAACCTTATCTCACTTAAACGGTATAATGGTAGAAGCGGAAATAAATGTGGCTATTTTTATAAGTTATGAATGCCAACACTTTCATAAACGATAATTGGGAAGTATTTGGGTTCTTAATGGATTGTAATAGTGTTGTTAATAAAAGTATGTTATCTCAATTATAGTTAAATATTCATATACAATTACATGTAAGTTCAACAAAAACAGTATCACATTAACAATAGTGCGCGGAAAGAGTTTATGTATGCATTAAAGACACCACAGTATAAACACTTATCATATTTACTCCTATAACGGCGGCAAAAAAGTTTCCGACAATGCCGACGAGTACTCCATGGGGGTTAATGTATTACCACCAAACGAATCATCATTGCTCCTAATATGAGGAGGTGTAGTATCAAATTGTTCCGTTGCATGTATATAAGTATTTGTACCTACGATAAGCAGACATTTTAGTTGCGATTTTAGTGAATGAGTTAACACAACGTGCTATTTTCAAGAACCAATGTTAAAACAGACATTTGAGTATATGGTGTATTCAACATTGCACTTATTTACATAAATGACGGCCTTAAAGGGACACAGGACAATCCTGTTTTTTTAAGAACTCATGGCGTCCCGTTAGTTTTACTACATAACTTGCATTTGTTAGAAATCATTACTATTAATTATAAGAATATAATAAAAAGAACTGTGTTTATATATTACATATTACACATTACTGACTGTTGATTATAGTGCAATAGTATCTTCAAACATGTGGAAGGATAACAAGAAATAATGAAAACTGAATATACAAATACATACTATATGCAAGCGGGTTCAAAGAAAGATATTGTATTAAATCTATTGCTTGATACAAACTTCAAGAATGCCCTGTGTCCCTAAAGCAGTGATTCCTCATCAAATCTTACATGTAAGCTTAAAAAATTATGCCATAATATTGTGATACATGTTCAGTATATCAAAGCTAAATGTCTAAGCTGTTTAGAGTATGTGAAAACATTTTCTATTGCAATAAGTCCAATTTCAGCATTTGTTCAATAATAATTTAATCGAACTATATGCGGTTCAGTGGCTTTTATGATATAATTATAATTTAAAATTACCTATTTGATTGTATAATTTTGACTGGTCTATGTGCTCTTTCTTCAAGATGTGTTCTTTAAGTTGTATGTCGACGTTACAAACGATGTCCTGGTTGCTGCGTACATCCTCCGACAGCTCTGCAATTGACATAAACATATCAAAATAGACAAATAAATATGTTTTTTCGTTGATGTATTCGCTATGGAGCACTTTGGCAGTTTGATATCATAGTATATTTATTTTAACAATTTTTATATGCAACACAAATACAATTTAGCTGATATCGTGTATTATTAATGCTATAGTAATGTTGTGTAGATATAATGCCTTTAATTATCAATACGATTATGTTTGTCCGATATAGATATTATTTTTCAAAAACGACAAGACAAATATAGATCAATAGGCAATCTAGCGCCAGCTAGAAACATATATATTATACAAACCACATTTTTGAATTGTTCTAAACTAAGCCTGATAGTATTACCATTTTAGGACCTACCTTGTTAACATTTTGATCCAAATATTTAAAATTATGCGACATATCCCTGGCTTAGTCACTGATTTTAACACAGCCAAAGTACAAACGAGTACAAAGTGTGATATGCAGAGGAGAAAATGTCGTTGCCATATTAGGAAAAACGGGCATTGTTGTGTACACTATTTTTTAGAATTTACTGTTTGGTCAATGAAAATCCATCATTTATATTATACATGTAGAAAATTATGAACAACAGATTGAACACATGTTACATTGTGTACATTAAATATAGTTCAACATGCATGAGATCTTTACAAATTATACTATTTTTAAACTATGTAAGATATTATAAATGAGTAATATATAATTTGGAAGTTTAAACTGTAGGGGTTTGTACTCAGATCAATTAAAGAGGAGAGACATATTTTCAAGGTGCAGTGATAGATATGACATTACTTTTCTTGTTAACATACACTCAACAAAAGAAATAGAAAAAAATGAAAGACCGAATGGGGCTTTGATGCAACATTTTCCTCATTCTCTAGCTCAAGTAGAGGTACGGCTATTCTCTTTAAAAATACATTTAGTTATGCTGTAAATAATGAATGTATCGATCCTTTGGGTAATTTCATAGTTTTAGATGTTACAATACAAGAGCAAAGGATGACTATTGCTGTAGTTTATGGACCAAATGCAGACAAACCTCAATTTTTTCAGGATTTTTTAATTTTAAGCATTATGGAACTTTTAGATCTACATGACATCTGGTGAATTAGTAATATCAACAGCAAAAGTTACACTTGGAGGGGCCCCTTTAATAAAATGGCACGCTTAGACTATTTCCTTGTCTCGTCTGACTTTCAAGATTGCGTCGAGAAATGTTCAATTGATATTAGTTATAAATCTGACAACTCAGCCATTTCTGTGCACTTATTATTTATTGATCAACAACGGGGCCGGGGTACATGGAAATTTAATAACAGCTTATTAACAAATGCCGAATTTGTAAATATTGTCGAACAAAAACTGTTTCTGAAACAATAGACCAATATAAAGTGAACAATTTAAATGATGAACAAGAAATACGATTTAATATAGATGATCCACTGTTCTGGGAAAAGCTTAAACTTATGATTAGGGGCAAAACCATATCATTTGCTTCCTTTTTAAAACGAAAGAAAAATAAGAAAGGAAATGAAATAGAAACCAAACTTAAGCAATTATATGTTTTATTAGACAATGGGGACAATTCTGTTAAAAATGAAATTGATCAATTACATATAGAGCTAAAAACAATCCGGGATGAAAGAATAAGGAGAATTATTTTAAGAACAAAAGCGAAATGGAAAGTAGAAAGGGACAAATCTACTAAATACTTCTGCAATTTAGAAAAAAGGCAATATACAGAAAAAATTATACCAAAAATTATAAAAAGTGATGGAAATGAAATAACAGACTTAAAAGAAATACTTAAAGAGCAAAAACAATTTTATGAAACTCTCTACAGCTCTAAACCTTTAATACCCTTATCACAGGAAAACGAACGTTTATTTTTGGATACAGGCAATCCTTTTTTAAATAAGTTAAACGAAGAAGAAGCGACTCGTTAGAGGGACTTCTTAGCGTAAATGAATGTTTAAATGCTTTAAAAAATTAGAAAAATTATAAATCTCGAGGTTTAGGTGGCTTTACAGCTGAATTTTTTAAATTCTTTTGGAAAGATATTGGTATTTTTATGGTTAGATCTTTAAATCAAGGATACGAGTTCAAGTCGTTATCAGTTACTCAAATGCAAAGTGTAATCACTTGTCTTCCTAAGGAAGGTAAATGAAAACTGCATTTAAAAAACTGGAGACCTATTTCGCCTATAAATGTGGATGGGAAAATTGCATCCTCAGCTATTGCCAATCGAATTAAATCAATACTCCCAAAACTAATATCGGAAAGTCAAACAGCGTTTTTAAAGGAACGACAAATGGGTGATTTAACACGACTTATATCTGACCTTATTTTAAAATGTGATGAAGAAAATATACCCGGACTTCTTGTTTTACTAGACTTTGAAAAAGCTTTTGATTCTTTAGAATGGGAATTTATAGAAAAATGTTTACGTTTCCTTAATCTTGGAGATTCAATTTTAAACTGGTTTCACACTTTTTATAATAATGTATCTAGTTGCGTGCTGAATAACGGAACATGTTCAGATTTTTTTTTCAATCCAAAGAGGTGTTCGACAAGGCGATCCTCTTTCTCCGTATTTTTATAATATGTGTTGAATTTGTAAGTGCTGCTTTGAAATATCACCCCGATATAAATGGTATACGTGTAAAAGACTCTGAATATTTATTAAACCAATATGCCGATGACTGCTCTCTTTTTCTAGAGGATGATGAAACATCATTAAATAACTGCCCTTCAAACAGTGGACAAATTTTACCTTTGCCCCGGTTTAAAAGTAAATTTTGACAAAACCCAAATTATATGGATAGGAGCAAGAAAAGGTTGTCGCGAAAGACTTCATACTGATAAACCAGTGATCTGGAATTATAAAGGAGATTTTAAAATTCTAGGAATAACTTATAACTTAGATAAAGACAACTTTTTGATAAATAATTATCATTATAAACTTAATAAAATGAATAATCTGTTAAACGACTGGTCTTTTATTGGCAAAACAACAGTTATCAAAACGCTTGCTCTTCCCATCATAATTGACTGCTTAACTGTCCTTCCTGACCCCACAGATCACATTTTCCAAGAATTTCAAAATATTTTACTTAATTTCTTATGGTCGGGGAAAATGGATAAGATTAAACGAACGGTTATAATAAATTCAATAAAAAACGGTGGTCTTAAGTTTCCACATATAAAATCACTAGGCCAGTCACTCAAAATAGTATGGGTTAAACAAATTTTAGATCCTGAACTATTCTCACCGTGGAAAACAATTGTGCTAAATGATCTAGACGAGTTTGATGTATATAAAGTGTGGTATCTCCATAAAGACGGAATTAATAAAATAGCAAATTATCAAAATACTTTTTGGACAAATGTAATGCATTCATGGGCTTGTTTAGACTGTGAATGTATTACAAACGCAATTGAAATGTTATCAGAACCTTTATTTTATAACTCAAATATTGCTTTAACCTGGGATTTAAATATCGTTAAAGCATTTTATCAAAAGGGGGTGTTCTTTATAAATGACATTGTTAGTGAACAGTGTAATTTATTGTCCTATACAGAATTTTCAGATAAATATGACATACGGATTCCATTTACTATATACTATGGTCTACTCAATGCAATTCCAAATACATGGAAAACAAGTATTAAACATGAAACTAGAATTAAACATCCTATAAGTAAAAATATCAACAAATTAAAGGCAACAAAAAAGGTCAACTTTACTTTTAATCAAGAAACATATTGCAGAAACACCTAACAAATCCCAGCAAAAATGGAACTTGGAATAGCCTTACAAACTGAGGACTGGGAAATTTTAAAAGAACAACATTTTAAAATTACTGATGATACCTATCTGCAGAGCCTGCAGTTCAAGATATTTCATCATATTTTGTTTACCAATGCCAAACTGTGCAATCAGTGCAAAATGTCTGAAACAGAACTTTGTACGTTTTGTAACAACTCGAAAGAAACTGTTTTACATTTATTTTATGAATGTATGTATCCAAAAAATGTACTTTTACGTTTTTTTGAACAAATCAAGAATCAATGTGGTATCGATGTGAAAATAAAACCCCAGGAAATCCTCCTATATGTTGAACAGAATGGAAACGTCATACACTCGATAATTAATATTTGTCTTCTCATTTTTAAAAGTTATAGACGTCTACTCCTGTAAACTGAAACAATGTCTCCCAAAGTATAGCGTTTTTATTGAACATTTGAAGAGATATAAACACCTTGAATTATTCTCATTGTTTATGTGCCCTGAAATGAAATATAATGCTATCAAAGCGAGATGGAACACTGTGAATAATATCTTTAACCATTAAACCATAACATTCACAACGTTTATTCCACCTTTTAATACTGATGCTTTAAAGGTGTATTTTAATGTTACTTTAGTTTGTACAGATTTCATTCCATGTCTGTTCTTCTTAATCTAGTTTCATCGACTGTATTCTTATATGCAATATTTGCCTAAAATGTGTTTGTATTTATATCATGTATGCATGTACACGTATTTATATCATGTATGTATGTAATAAGTGTCTGAATAAAATTATCAAAAACAAAAAAAATACATATCAAAATTTGAACATAAACTCTCTATAACCACATAGTGAACGAAATGTTCTAACCTTTGTATGGGGATACTTAACTGTTAGTGTTTAATTTCTCATTTACATGCCAATCAGTTTAATTATTGTAGACATGTAATTGTGTAGTATTAGTCATAATTTGTCAGATATACGGAAGGTGTCCGAGAACCCTCTTTATATAAGGTCAAGGACGCAATCAGCATCCGGGCAAACAGACCATCGCTGAATACGGACGGACGCCTTTACAACACATATCTGGGACAATACGTCAACATTAACATAGCTCAGTGTTTCCACGAGCGTTGTTATTGGCCAGTAGTGAGACGATCAATCTGGTGATCATTCTTCAGATGAAGTCATGTGTTAGGACGACGGCTTCAGGTAAGCTTTCATTAGTATAAGTGTATGTAGTTGAACAGTTAAACATAATTATAACATAATTCAGCCGTTTCGTTTGATGTAACAATTTGCGTAAAATGGAACAGTCATGTGTTGACTTAATTAGTAAAATCATCCCCGAAGAGCATTACTAAATTGCTGCAAACTACATAAAATATCAGAGATGAGACACTGAATGTTTAAATACCTGCATACGCGTGTCAGATATTATGACTAGGGAATATTCGAATATGGCACAAATATGACGATTAGTGAATAAGGAACACCCTATAATCTGGTTTAAACCAATCAGTTTTTGTTGGTGGTGTCATATTGTTCCTTACATTTTTGTAATTATTCTTTGTTTCTGTGGGTGTTTTTGGTTGACTGTGGTCCTTGAATATTACATTTCCCGTTCGTCGTTTATATATATATATATTATTTATTAAAGTGCAATCTGTTTACAACAATCTACATGTAATACAACATTAAAGCAATATTTGTTAAACAGCCAGCCTGCAGAGGCTTACGAAGCACTATCATTTTAACAAATTATGTTCATTGAGAGTTTATTTCATTGCCATCGTGCTGGCAATATTAACTGTTACAAACGTTCTGTTTAACCAACGTATTACTCAGTTGATTGAAACTTTGTTATTGTATAACTGTTCATTGTATAGTTATAATAAGTTCCTATAGAATGATTTCACAGCATGGAATAATGATTCTATTTTATATACAGTTAAATGACAGTTAAGAGTGTATCATGCATAAAGACGCCTTTAATCTTATTTAACACACACAGTTACTGTTCTGTCTTAGCGTTTAGGAAGTTCAATACGTTCATCAAATGCTTCAATCAAAAAGTTTGCTAATATTTTACAATCTACATTTTTCATTATATTGTTGAAAACATCAGTGTCACTACCAGTTCCACCAGTATCGCCAAAATATTTATTTCGAGGCTCGTGGTAATATTTACACGTTACCAGGAAGTGCGTTTCATCTTCAACTTTCCTTTCATCACACGTTTTACAAAGCCTGTTCTCAATCGGTACTTGGGGCGTCTGTATCGACCAAGCTCAACAGCGAGGGGGAAAACACCACATCTGAAACGAGCAATGGCTGATCGCTGGTTAAACGACAACATCCTGTCTAAATAGTGTTCTCGTGTATAGTCGGTTTTAAACTGTTTATAAGTCCTTAGTTTTGGTGAGTTTATCACATCAGCTTGCCAATTCGTAGTGAGTTTGTTTCAACTTTGTTTTAACAATATTTAATAAATAACGAAGAGACACATTTTTAACGATGTCAATTTCAAAAAAAATTGACAGTGTTGCATTCATCTAGTATGACTTTCAAATCTGAACACAAAGTGACTCTTAAATGTACAGTGTTGTTAAGGTCCCACATTAACACACGATGGGCTATTCGATCATAAACAAACTGTGTCGCAGTGTCGTCATAACCGTGGGCTGTCCCACCCTGTATCTCCATCTAGAACTGCCAATGACGTTTGCCTTCCCACACCGAGATATGTTCGAATGGCTTTGTGTTGCAGCCTGTCCAGATCATCGTATTGTTTATAGCCCCACACACCTGCAGCATAATTGGTGACCGGAATAACTGTACTATTATATAGTTTTTCGTAAGTGTTAAAATTAAATCCCGTGTTTGCAAAATGCTTGGCCGTAAGCGCACCGAGTGACGTGCCGCCTGCGTCGTTAAGTATGTTCACTCCATGTGTGTATTTAAGTGAATCCCAGATAACGGTACGAACTAACGGCTGCAATATCTATGTCCCCGAATTTAAAATGAAAGTCTGTCTGTTTGCTGTTTTGTTTCCTGCAGTGCATGACCTTGGTTTTGTCAGTGTTAATTTTAAGGCGTGACCTATTTGTCCAGTTGTAAAGAGTGTTTAGTATTGTTTGAAGGTCTTCTGGTGTCTCCGCTTTTAAAAAAAATCATCTGCGTACATCAGTAAACTGGGTCGTTCTCCATTTAAAAGTTGAACACCAGTGTTAAGACACCTTTTCTGATGCAATGTCGTTAACGAATATCGCAAATATTGTAGGCGCGAGATTATTTCCCTGCACAACACCGGTTGTTATATGTTACTCCGATATTCAGATGAGATAATAATTCGCTTGAAATATAATTATTATCTATTAATGTACCTTGAAACGTTTGAACAAAAAGCATAACAGAGAGAAAAACATGTGGTCTATGTGGTCTAAATAGAGAGAAAAATAACATGTTAGTCTATTACCCTTTATTTTATCAACATTTCTTTCATTTTTCCATTGTTTGCTGGCACAGTATTGGTGGACAATAAAACGTTTGTTGATGATACATTCAGATCGAAATTGGTCCCAGTTTATCAAGTAAATCAGAAGCTATGTTCAAGACACGAAAATTGCTTCACAGTGACCACGACCTTCAAAATGAACTTTAAAATATGAAATTCTTCGATTCCCAATTTCAAATTACGAGGATGAAACCCTAAGTCCCGGATAAGGTAAAGCGGCATAATTTGTATTAAAAACTAACTTTCTTAAAGTAGAATGGGAGTTCGGGTTGCAATTTCTCTAACACACCATTATTTACCAAAACCCTTCAATGGATTGGACGATCTGAGCACGACACGCAGAAAAATCTATCATTGAAGGCAATCATACTTCGGACATTTGGAAAACAATTGCCTAATACGTGTACCTATTATATAATATTAAAATACCAATGATAACATGATCAGTCGGAGCAAATAAAAATTTCGAATTTTTACCATCACATTCCTTTGCACTAATTACTTTTACAATAGGGTCAGAAACTATATATACTGCAAGGAAAAACAAACGCATAATAAAAAAAAATGCCCTATACTACTTTATTATATACACCTAATTTCACGTAATATTCCAGATATATCTCAACGTGTTTTGTACTAAAAGGGTCTACAACTAATTACAGGAAGGACAACTCTGTCATGTAGTATACCTGTTAATCAATGTATGCTTTGTTACACGAAATTCATAAATGTTGCAATTTCGATTGAAACAGTCAAGCCAATGCAGTATTGTGCTTAATGATAAGAGATTGACAATTGTAAAGCCCGAGTTTGCTCACATGCTTGTGCCAAATGCGCATTCTGGTCGATAATGAAACTTTAAACGAGTAACCATTGGTTCGTTTGGTGCTGTTTAAACCTTCTTTCCGAAAGGACAGGCCTAATACCGCCTTGTACCATTTGATTAGCAGTAGCATATTAAACATACAATATATAGCAGAAATACCCATTATGCGTTTCTTTTTCCTTTCAGTATAGTTGAAGTTGAAATTATCCTTATTGTTTTTAAACGTATAACAAATTATTGGATTTTCGGACTTTTTGATATATTTTCGAATATAAACAAAATCTCGATTATCTCGTAAAATACTTGGTAGTTTGATAGTTTAATAAAATCGATAACCTTATCAAGATATAGTATTTATAGAGAAGAGCTTTTGGAGAACAGCGCAGCTCGACTATTCGATTTTTCATCGAACATTCAACATAGCTATATATGTGTAAAAAAATACAAAAAAATGAGTTTCCAGTGTGTGTGTGGGGTGTGTGGGGTGTGTGGGGGTGGGGGGTGTTGGGGATGTGGAGGGCAACATAGCTATATGTGTAAAAATTGACCAAAACAACACCGAAATATGTAAATAAATAAAAAATAAAATATTCCAGTTTCGAGTGGGGGGGGGGGGGGCATGGAGGGGAGGGGGCAGGTGCAACATAGTTATGTGCAATAATTGACCTAAACAACACAGAAATATGTAAAAAAAATAATAATAATAAACGAGTTTCGAATGTGAAGGGGGCGTGGGAGAGGCAGGTGGTTGGGGTGGGGGAGGGGGCAACATATATGTATAAGAAGCTATGTGTAAGAATTGACCAAAACAACACAGAAATATGAAAAGAAATAAAAATTAAATAAAATTATTCCAGTTTCGAGTGTGTGTGTTTGAAGTGGGGTTGAGTGGAGGTAGGGGAGAGGCGGGGATGGCGGGTGTGGGGAGGGTAACATATATGTGTAAGAAGCTATGTAGAAATTGACCAAAACAACACAGAAATATGTAAAAAATGAAAATAAAAATATTCCAGTTTCAAGTGGGGGGTTGAGAGGCAGGGGGTGTGGGGAGGGGGCAAGTATTTACTAAAACAACACAGCAATATTTAAAAAATGTGGGGTGTGGAGGGAGTTGGGGCGGGGGTGGAGGAGGGAGCCCATACCCCAATATGGGTGAAGTATAAATAAGATGTATAATGCTATAATGCTAATGTTTACTGTCCTTCATGAAGAGGAATTTCCTTGTTTTAGGTTCAAAGGTCAATGTCGCCAGGACCTGGTATGGAAATGTGAATTACATTAGATTACACGCAAATATGTCATGAAACTTCATAGATATACATCCCTTGAAACAAGGAGGAGCTGTTGCTTTTTTATGAGTCAATAGATCAAAGACCAAGGTCACCATGATTCCATATGCATATACACATTCCAAGGGATAACACCCGGGGTATATGACATACATCTATGATATTCATACATACATTGACCTTGGTGAGAGGAACCTTAAATTGTTGCTGTAGAAGTTAATAGGTTAAAGGTCAATGTCAACATGGACTCATATGGCAACAAATATTCGAAGCAATAACTCCGAAAGTAATAAACCCATAAAAGTAACTCCAAAGTTTGATAGGAAATTTGCCCTTGGTAAGAGATTGTTCAAAGCAACATTAAACACCATATAACACCTACCATTGACACTTTATAATTAGTATCCATAGTGTGACACCTATCGAATTTATGGATAGTAGGTCAAATGTAAAGGTAACAGACCTGAAAATGTGCTTTCCTGCCCGTTATTCGTAAACTATTTAAATTTAATTTTAAATGTTGATAACAACTTATAGGCACTCTCCCGCCAACAACAGGTACATTTTACAACACAAAACCTTCTTCCAAACTATTTCCATGTGTAGAGGTCATACTATTATGCATGTGTGGCGTTTAAACAGTCTGTATTTAGTAACGCATATTTAAAAAACATGTAATTGTGTATGCGTAAAATGAATTAAGAGTTGGTAACTCATAATTCGAAACACGATAGAGCGTTGTTTAGCCTGGCAGGTTAAGGCGGTTATATTATAGTTGTCGAGTTCAGATTTGGAACATGTATATGTAAGTTACATATATACCTTATAGTTAGTAGGCTTAACAATGGTTTACATTTGTTATAAAATGTGCCTGTTATTGGCTTGAGAGTGACATTAAGGTTGTTGTTTGTCCCTTTAACATGCCGTATGATATAGTCATTGCATAATCGGCATATTGAGGTCGATTAACATGCTATTTACATGCAATGCTGCCAAGATAAGAATCATCCCAAGTCTTGCTATGTATGTTTTAGAAGCGGCTAATGATTAGAACTGTAATAGTTCTGAAAGATACCACTAAAGTTTGCTTTCAAAATACATGCTTTGGGCTAAAAATGTGCGTAACCACCGTTACTTCCTTTTAAGCTTGCGTTTTCGAAGACGTTTTCGAAGAAGAAACGGCAAGCTATTCTACCCGCCCCGGCGTTGGTTAACGTTACAGTTGGACAGCTTAACTAACCCGTCAAATAAAAATATATATAACTAGACGGGGTTGATTTTGTAACAGACATAAGTCTCCCCCCACATAATGTATGAACCAATCTGGTTGCAAGTTGCGCTCTACATGTCGTCTCGGTATGGTTAACATTTTATCCAAGTTATTTCAAAATCCCTCAAGCGGTTCAAGAGATATGGAGCGGACACGAAATATAGTGCATACGATTTTCGACCTGTAAGTGTGACTTGACCTTGAACGGACGTGGCTGAAAATTGCTCTCTGAAAGTCATCTCGATATGGTGCATATTTGTGCCAAGTGTTTTAAAATCTCTCAAGCGGTTCAAGAGATATGGAGGAGACACGAAATATAGTGCATGTGAAAATCGACCTCTAAGTTTGACCGTGACCTTTAACGGACGTGGCTGGAATTGCACTCTGCACGTCGTCTTGATATGGTGAACATTTGTGGCCAGTTATTCCAAATACCTGAAGCTGTTCAAGGGATATGAAGGAGACAGGAAATATAGTGCATATGGCCTTCGACCTCTAAGTGTGACCTTGAACGGACGTGTCTGGTCGGAAGTTTTACTCTGCACGTCGTTTCGATATGATGAAAATATTTATTTATTTCTAAATCTCTCAAGCGGTTCAAGAGACATGGTGGAGACACGAAATGTAGTATACATTACTTTCGACCTCTAAGTTTGACCTTGACATTGAAGACGTGGCTGATGGAGACACGAAATATAGTGCATATGACATTTGACCTATAGGTGTGACATTGACATTGAACGGACGTGGCTGGAAGTTGCGTTCTGCACGTCGCCTCGGTATGGTGAACATTTGTGGCAAGTTATTTCCAAATCCCTCAACCGGTCCAAGAGATATTGTGGAGACACGACTTGTGACGGACAGAGACCGATAGACATCCATGTTAAAAATAATATTTCTCCCCAGTATGGGGGGTGGGGGAGACATAAATATATACCTTGTCCTCAGTAGGTATAGAAACAGTATACATATGTTGTAAAATGTGCCTGTTGATGGCGGGATAGAGACTTTAAAGCAAATCAATAAAACTTTGCAAGTGTACTTACGGTCACAAAAAGAAAATTCATAGAGACTTGTGCCATGACTCTGTTGTGGGCATTGAAAGAGAATCTTGCCCCCTTTTTACTTATAATGTGTATAAGAATGTTCCAATGTCTCAGAAACACCTTGAAGGAATTCAATCAAACTTGACACAGGTGCCAGTCGATGTACTAAAAGGGAACACTTGTGTCGCCTGCCATGTGCCTATTTCAGCCAGAACCATCAGTTATGAGCTTGGTTAGATTGCAGGTTAAAGTTTTATGAAAGGGGAATAACTCTGAAAAAGTGAAAGTCAGAGTTATTGGACATTTGTAACACTATTACTTGGGTTTCATAAACATACGTCAAATACCTTGGGTTTCATTAACATACGTCAAATACTTTTCAAGTTGTGGCCTAGGTTAGGTTGCAGGTTAAAGTTTGACCGACGGACGATGGACAAACTGATCACTAAATGACTGCCATGCTATGCAGGCGACTGGTAGAAACAAGTGTTATAACTCTTTCCCTTGTTACACTTAAATTCTGCGTGGAATTCAATGAAACTTGACACAATATAATGTATTCAATGACATAAAGAATTCTGTTAAATAAACCAGTTCTCAAAAAAGTCGAACGTGCCCTGGGCAGGTTTTGTTTATGGTTTGGTATCTAAATCAACGCATAGTCTCGGCCAGCTAGACCGTAACATGCATATGATATCGGTCTTAAATTTGCAGATTAGGCCCATTAAAGCACACACTAGCGATTAGCACAATTTATGCGCGCGTTTTTGCATGCGCATAAAGTTGACATTTGCGTGACGTCATGTTGTAAATAAACATACGACGTCAGTTGTTGATGCATCAGTTAAACTTTTTAACGTCACTTGCTGCTTTTCAAAAGCTAAAAATAAGAAACTATTATTAAATAAACTTAAAAATATGTTTTTTGAAAGTCTCGTTGAATCTCTTAAAATCTCGGCAAAATCGCCTAAAATGTGTGGCGATTTCAAACGTCATATTTTCTCCCAGGCCATGGTTCTGGATCTGTGTAGCATAGCGTAACGAAGAAATAAGAAGTGGGCCGATTGACATAGACTAATCAACTCAGTATTGAGTTATGGTATCGGACATCTAACCTATGTAACTGTGGCATGTAACTAACGATGACATTAGGATGAAACCAACATTTCGGCAGTACATATTTAGTTATATATTTACAGTAATTCATGAATGTTCTGAATATTATATTCTAAAATACAGAACATGAATTAATAAATAGCTATTTATAAGTAATAGTAATTAGTTGTGTTACAAGTTATATCTTTTCTTGACACAATGTGAGAAAATGGCTCAGAATTGGAATTATTTGGCTAAAACCTATGTTTGAAGTGATAGTCCTCAGATTTGTTAAATAACACTGTAACGAAAAAACTAACATGCTGTGCATTAAAAATGCATTGAGGTAAGATGAACACGTGTGTGAAGTTTTGTGAACATACGTCAAATACCCTTCAAGCTATGACCAAGGTTAACTTGAACGTTACAATGTGACGGACGACAGGTGATCCCTTAGTGTCTGCCATGATATGCAGGCAAAACAAAATGTGAAAGTGTTGTCAGAACAATATTTCATAATTAAATAATTTGTTTCTTGTTTGTCTGTTTGCGTGTTTGTTTCTGTGTTTTGTGGTTTACTGTCCTCCTTGAATGCTACTTTCCCTGTCCGATCTTTTTATATTTCTTTTACAAAGAACAGCGGTTTGCCATCTTCGGGATGGCTCAAATTCTTGTACTATTGGCATTTTAAATATTGAGTTCTGCTCAACTCGGGGCCAGATGTCGTGAACGGTAGCAAGCACTTTTCACTACCGTTCATGAACAGTCTCAATCAAGCCGAACCTGCAATTTGTATTTATCGTGTTCGACGATTTCCAATTTTCTTCTTTCATACCTTTTTTTTCATAATCTAAATTTGATTATACTTTATTTAAAGTTTTACTACTTGCTTTACTTTTAGCATTTTCATGTCATAATAAAAGACGGAGAAGAGGAAACACAGCAATAAATAATAATCATAATTAAACAAATGAATTTTTTAATAACTTTAATCAGGAAATGTTGTCTCTAATCTTCAAAGCACAACATGATGGTAAGACAGGCCCTTCACATGCTCCCAACATGCCATGTCTACATATGGTAAACTTGCAATATGACTGGTGGCTGTTGAATTTAATGATATCAACGTTGTTATCGATAAATAAAGTGTCTCTCTACAGATCCTGCCAAGGGCTCGTTCGGCTTCATAAGAACTAAAACTTGGAAACCCTGAAAAATATAATACACAATATAATTATATATGTGGCAATTGCTTCGCATTTTTACACTTTACATTTCAGGAAACATGATGTTCGGCATGACAGTGTGGAGGTACTAGTTCAACTACGTGATGGTTTTATGATATGCATATATTTGGTGAAACCGATTTTCGTTAGTTGTTCTACATAACTAACATTTGCTCAAACATTAATAATAGGAATAGTTTACAGAAAACTTGTTTCCGTCCTACTACATTTTGATTAAATGCACACCGACAATATATTTAAACATATGGTAGAATAACAAAGAAAAATTGAAAACTCAAAATTGTATTTAATTATATGTAAACAGGTAATCAGGTTTAACGTCAGAGGATACATAATTAATAAAACGAGAGGCTACTTTAATGACTGATCAACACTTCACAATTGCCGTATGTCCCTTCAGCTTGCTGATCCCATAAACAAACACAGTTGACAAGCAAACAAATATGCTATTCACATTAGTTTTTCTAACTTCTAAAATATAAGTGGAGCGGCTGGAAGGGGATTGCTACACTTGAATCCGCCACTGTCTCGTAGACTATAGTACTCACAGTAAGCACTGAAATGAACTGGCGTTTTTCAACAATACTTGCTTACAGTTCTGTCTTTCTGTCTATACTTACCACAAACACATAAGTCAATGTACTCAGAGAGATCTGAATTTGATCAGGGGAAGCCCTGCATTTGTCTCTCGGAGGACGTCGTAATATCCAGTATCCAACACCAGTCCTTGGTGCCTTCTTTCCCCGCTCTAGACACAACTTGCGCAAATCCATTGCTTCTATCTAGAACTGAAGTATAAGAATTGATTCTTTAATATTTTATCGACACTGTTGTTATTGTTGAAATTATTATTGAACTTTATTATTGAGAGAAAACAGTATAATAAGGAAATAAAGGGCAATGCAACTACATTTTATATTGTCTTCTTAATTGTGTATTCTTCAGTTCTAGATAAAAATAAATAATTCAGTAAATTTGTGGTTCAGTTTTGTATGACCTCCAGAAGTGTACAATCAGGTTTACAAAGGCGCTCTATTTTGACAACCTTTGCTTTTCCAACTTAAGAGGGACCTGCGCTGGTTTCATCATGTCCATCATTGGAATTAATACATAAAATATTGTGAAAATGCACCTAAATTTATTAATGCCATGTAGTAAACCAAACAATTTCAGTTTGATTCAGTTACCCAACGCAGAAACCAAACACTTTTAGTTTGATTCAGTTACACAACGTAACGTATAATTTCATATACTCAATACTGATAATCCGTTCTTTGATCATATGGTTACTAACATTTATCCACCAGAGCTCACGTTGAATAAAGCCAACAGTCGGATACAGTAGCAATGTGTTCATACTAAAATCTATGATAAGAGATATGATTTCAATTTTAACATTCAACCCTGGATGGAGATGTACCTCGAGCTACCTCATACGGGGTGTATATCTCCCAGCTCGGTCGATTTGCTAGAGCGTGTAATGATGTTACAGACTTCAATGATCGAAATCAAGATATTACACGTAAATTTCTTCAGCAGGGATTGCGTTATCACAAACTACATAGATCTTTCTCTAAATTCTACCGCCGCAACGAGGGCCTGCTGGAAAAGTACAACACCAACCATAAATCACTTCTGCGACTAGGCATATCACAACTCTCATTTTATGGAGATGTTGTCTATAAACTTCGAAAGTTAAGGGGGTCTGACGGGTTTCCTGACCACTTTACAGTTGGGGCGCAGCTGAATCATTTCACGTGCTTGGACAGCATAACTCAAACATAGATAATTGGGGTTGGAGGCTACGTAGTTCCATTTTGCGAGCACGTGCAGATGCGCGGATTTCATAGTACTATTTTAAAAAGACCTAGTTTAAAGCTTAAACTAGATGACAGAGAAAACAAATCATATCAGAAGTAAATTAGTATGTCGGAGATTCACCAAACAATCGTGTTGACAGGTTTTATAGAGATATCATAGTCGAAAATCGCAGTACAAATGCGAAGATCGAAAAAAAATGTATTTGTCTTCTTCGAAATTGCCAATGTTTCAAAACGGTCACAAAATTTGTATATTTTTAAATATTGTTGAAATTGTCAGGAGTCGAAGATCATTACCAGTTCGACCTTTTCTGAAAATTTCTTATTAGTTGGTACCTGCATTTCACTCTTTCAGAGCCTATTCAAAATGGCGGCGACACAGAAAAAACACCAAACCCAGGGCCAGTCAGCCGCACGCCACAAACCCCACTTCTCCCTGGACAAATTAACATATTATAATGTCACACAGTCACTGCCTAACTAAATTGTGAATTGAACTGAAAGGTTTTATCCAAAGTATGTGCTAACAATAGCTCACACACATTCAAATGTCAAATTATGCTGATGCGTGTATACACACATAGATAGGTCCGGCCCGATAGATCGATGAATTATTTGTACAGGAGTGGAATTAAATCGTTAGGTCGAAACAGTGTTACAATCACGATCGTATATAATTCCAAGTTTTGCATGAGTGCGTAATTTACAAACTACAAACAAATAGATCTATGACAGTAGACTATGTCGGAGAATTACAATTGAAAACAGTAACACACCAGTCACCAAGCAAATAGGTCATGGCATGAATTGTCTGTACTGTAGCCTATGTAAGAATACACTTTTAATTACTGTAGGACAAGTGTTTAACGTTGAAATATATAAAATAGTGGTGGTTCATATATATTAACTTAATTCTGATCATTTTTAGAACACATGTCGAGTGATGAATGATTGATGAAAATGTAAGCTTAGAAAATACTATTTGTTCATGAATGCCACCTGTGACTGTGTTTGTGATTTACATTTTGGACAGTATCCATCTTCGTGAAAGCATTGAGAACGTTGGACAGAGTTATTAATATTAAAAACAAATGAAACAATATCATATTATATGACTGTTTTTTTTTTCCAGGTCTGCTAAGTTAGAGGCAGTCTGCAGTGTTACTACAGCCAGATTCAAGTCCAAGTTTCCAAGTCTCACAGTATAACTACACCAAGAGCCTTGTATAAGCCAGTGTGTAGGTAAGCGCAGTTTCAAAAAATATATGAATTTATCAATGTATGTTCTTTGCAAAATATGTGGCATTGTGCACCTGCACTTAGTCTCGGACTTGTTATACTAAAAATAAAAATGGTGTTTTATAGCACATCGGCACATATATAGGTCATATTGTGCTTAGAACGGATGTAAAAATGAAACAAACAAAATAAAAAGGTCCTTGTATTACATCTAAAATATTAAACTTAATCAAGACCCTGACTTAACATAACGTGCTGGCATGGCCCAGCAATAGCACGGTGGACGATAACAATCTGGAGCTTCCTGGTTCAACACACATGCACCACTAAGTTTTGTCTGTGTTTTCGGGCAATACACCTTCTCTCAGCCTTGTTTGTTCTTCAGCCTCGTTTGTTGGATTGGGATTGAAACTGGGGATTCTATCCTCCGAGCACGATAAACAACCATAGAAATATATTCATTAGTAAGAGTAAGACGTTCTCGAATTCCTATGTGTTATTTGGGTCGGCTCTAAATAAGGTATACCAGTACTGTGTTGATTAGCAATAAACGATTATTTTTAATTTATCGTACATGTAAAAAAGTTCTATAATCACTATTCATTGACATATTTCAATTCTACAACTTGTTAACTATTTAAGTTGAAACGAAATCTGGTTACGGTAAACAAAATATGTATCTATTTTAATTTCCCTATGTGCCCTTCCCCTCTTTCAAGGGCAGCTTTAAATGACATATAAAGTGTTGTTGAACCAACTCAGGGCAGATTGTTTTTGTTTGTTTTTTCAGTTATTATACCCTCCGACCCATTTCTTTATGAATAACAAAAAAAATCAACAGGTTTTTTAAACACGAAAAACTGCTAGAAAAGTAACCGGCGATACCCGCACTTTGGTCCCATATTTCAAACCACCATTGATCACGTTTAAAAATTAAAGTAAAATTAGAACGTCATGTTATATAGTTTTTTTCTGGTCTATGTTCCCACCATGTTCTGTTCAATTTATATTCTTATAAAAAAGGTTCTATAGTCACTTTTTATTCATCTGTTTCAACTCACCAACTTGTTACCTATTTAAGTTGAAACAACAATATCATATGTATGGTTAAACAGAATCTGTATAAATAATGTCCCTGATGTCCTGAGTTGCTGGGAGTCAGCTGAAAGTCACAATATATATATGGGAGGATTTTATTGAAACAAGTGTCTAGTCACATATGTAATAACTGTTTACAACATTAACAACAGAATCAGAAATACTTAAACGAACAACAATATTATAACACGATGGTGTACAATATTTTTATTTTTTTTTATGAATCATGAATCAGCAATATCTCATACGGACAGTACTAGCATCAACTTCAAGAAAATATGTCTAGTAACAGGATCACCAGTTCAGCACATATCAACATGCATGTCTGACTGTCGACAGAGGTGAATCGATGGCGACATTAACTAGACAGTTCATTGGAGTGGCTCAAAATAAGGGCTAATACGAAAATATAAATGTGTTTTTGTTAATCTGACCGACCATGCCCAATTTCTTTATTGGATTAAAATGATGTTTTCTGAATTTTATTGGATTATATAAAAGTTTGTGGAATAACAGATGGCAGGAGGTGTATATTACTGGTTCTACCCAGAAGAAAAGTGGGTGGTCTGCCTCCACCAAAAAACAAACAAACAGATACATGTATATATATAACCCATGTATATATATAACCCCATATGTTGAAAATGACTTGCACCATATAAACAATACAGGCTGCTGAGAGGTGCGCATATTAAAGGGACATGCAGAAATCTTTTTTTTTAAAACTCCAAAATGTTATAACTTATAATTTAGATATATGCAAGCGGGTTTAAAGTGAAAATCAATTATTGATTAATCAATCGAAGTGCTAATTTTAATGCTTGATAAATACTTCAAAAATGCTGTGTGTCCCTTTAATAAATAAAAACAATTATTGTATGATGCAATTTAATTTGTTATGCAATACCCTTTATATTTGTGATTTTTTGATGTAAATATTTGAAATAAAATGTTTTAAATCAAAAAAATAATTCACCTTGATATCTGACTTGTTACATATTTTTTACTTAGTCATGCAAGATAATATATAAAACCTCAACAAGTACCTTACATGTTTATTGTTTACCATCGAATGGTGAGATGGCATATGGTGTTAGTCATCTGTACGTCTATATCCTTCCACAGCTTTTAACCAATTGTTTCGAAACTTTACATGATATTTACCGACTGCGGATGAGTTGCGGATGACAATTAGACACTGGACAGTCTAGTCAAAAACACAGCAACGAATATATTATCTGAATATGTTTAAAAATGTATGCTTGCAAGAGCTTTCAAAACAGACTTTCATGATTTTAGTTGGAGTGGGAAGGGGATGGTGCGCATCCTTTTAAATCTCATTTCAGATGCCTTCCCCCTCATTCTCTCCACCCCAACTCCCATCTTGAACAGTAGCGATCGTTACCTACACTTTCCACATATGAGAGGGTACCCAATACTACCCGCTCCATCGAATACGCGCCTGCAGTTCTTGCGAGGACAGTCGAGTCAAAATTACAGTTGAGTCAAACAACTCGTATTTTCGTGTACTTTTGAAACAGAACAGTGTAAATAAAGAAATCCCCGCCATGATCTTATCTCTAACCAACAAGGCAGCATCAATAGGTAATATAAGTAAAACACAAATATGCTCGGGTAAAATAAAAAATAAAAATAGCCTAGAAAGCCACAATGGAGGGACTCATTGACTTGGCAGAAGTCAGAGCAACAAGAGAATAAACCATTAAGGGCACGACAGGAAAGATCATAGACAAACATCAAACGCCACCGTCCCAATGGGCTTTAGGTAGGCGTCATCATAGGGTCCACAGCCTGTCCGGTCATCATACAATTAAAGAGGAAAGCATAGTGGCGAACTGTAAAAGGGTCCACTACCAAGCATGCAGTACGTTGCAAAATTATAGGGTCATAACCTCTTTTGTCAAATTTTGTCAAAGTTTAACAAAGATAGTATGAAAGTGATCGTGACCAAGATTCTTACGAAGTTTATAAATCACATCACCATAGAAGTCAGGTTGTGATAGTCCTTGTCGCAGAAGAGTCCTTAAATTACTTTTATATTTAGAAAGAAGATCAGGGTTACGATAATAAAATTTTGCAAAGGTTTTACGAAGTTTATGGCGACGGTAACCCTGACTGAGTAGCTTTTTAGTTTTACAAAGATTACGAATATTAAAGTCCTCAACTCGAGTACAAGCTCTTGAAAAACGAATAAGTTGAGACACATATACCCCTTAAGAAGTTGCTCGGGGAACATCCCCGTCCAAGTGGGGGTAATTAACAATGTCAAAATTAAAATCATCTCTCTTGTCATAGATTTTGCTAATTATTTCACCATTTTCAATCGAGAGATCTAAATCAAGAAAAAAAGCGTTATTATCAGATATATTAGCTTTATTAAGCTGAAGTTCTTTAGGATAACTATTATCAACCATAGTTGGAAAGAAAGGGTTGTCAATGTTCATTATTTCATCCAGATACCGAGAGGTGTCATTAAAAGCTTCAATAACATCTGCCTCGGTATCTAGTGAAAGACAACATTAAATCCCTCTCATAACAAAATAAAAACAAATCTGCGACAAGTGGTGCACAATTCGTACCCATAGGGATACCAACAATTTGTCTATGAACGGTGGTACCATACCTGACGAAAATATTATCTAATAGGAAGATGAGTGCTTCACAGACTTCATAGCAAGTCCACATAATATAATTGTCTAAACTGCCGTTAGTAAAAAACGATTCAATATTATTACATGCCAAAAATGTAGTATTTTCTCTAGCGAATGTTTTTTGAATAAGAGAAATTAGCTTGTCTTTAATAAGATGATGTGGTAAGGTTGTATATAGTGTAGAGAAGTCATAAGTACTTATTGATGAAACTTCACCTTTATTGAAAATGTTATCAAGAACGTCTCCTGAATTTTTTATTGACCAAAATAAATTCATCCCAGAGTTTTCATAAATTTTATCACAATATAGTTTAACGTGATCTTTAACGGCAGTAAGACAAGAAGTTAAACGTTTGGAGATGTTTGTTGTGGTGCAGACACTATACTTAGAAATAAAGCGAGCCTTATACGGATGTTTATGTAATTTAGGAATCCAGTAAATGGTAGGCAGTTTATTTTGCTTATCGTTTACACCAGCCTTGAAAGTAGTACACCGAGTGATATGTGCGGAAACAACATCATCCTCAATAGAATTAACTGGAGTATACGAATTGGTGCTGCCGAGTTCCAGAGACGTAATGTAGGCGTCAAACAATAATTACATTATTAGCTGCTTGATCTGCAGGAAATAAAACAAATTTATTATGAAATTCCTGAATTCCCAATTTTAAATTACGAAAGGAAACCTAAGTCTCGGAGGTTCAAGTTCAAGCCGAAAATTATTTTCTTTGTAATATAAGCATTTCATAAAATGTTCATTCAAAAAAATATTGGTGTCATCAAGAAATTTTGCATTACCACCATTTGTCATCATTTTCCAAGATTCTTGGTATTTGGTGAGACGTTGACAGAGATGTATGTGTATGCAAGGAACGACAACTCTGGGTAGAGATTGGATTGTTGTCATTTTAAACGTATTCTAAAAATGGCATCTTTTAGAGTTATCGCCCCTCGCTTCGACATTTTACAAGGCGGGTCTGCATTTATCACGCAGTAAAGCTTCTAAAAAAAGTCGGTACAGCCGAAAATCACGAAACTTAAAACGGAAATGAAATATCATGGTCAAAAATGATCACAATCTTCCAAATTATGTGTTTTAAAAAATCCAAAATGGCGGACATTTAATTTATTTTTTGACGTTGCCGAAAGATGACGTACTACTTTTCGTTGCCAAGCGTTACCAAATATTTAATAGATGTAGGAAAATATCAAGGCTGCTCCCCTAGTGTTATAATTTTAATCAGGAAGCTCGTCAGAAAAGGATATAACCCTTTGGTTTTACAGCGCACTGCATGTTTAGTCCTCTACAGTCAGTCATTACGCTTCACTTTTGACTTGTGCGATGACTGGACTACCTCTTGGGACTCTATGATTGTACCTACTGAAACCCCAACTAAGGGAGGGGGGTGCATGAGCTTTCGTCCCTCGGGTTTATGGTCGTACCCTAGATTGTTTTTTTCTTAAGCTGCAACTACTATGGTTGTTCAGTACGATTCTGGATACATCCTGACATGTTTATTATTTTGTATGTTTTTCTTTAGTTAGTTTCTCTGGATGTGGACTTTATTGTTAGAGAATTCCTTTTGATGGGATGAAGTTTTGTTTACACTGTCTTGTCTATTTGGGCGCTGAAGACAGGATAATATCGAGGATTGTGCGCATATAAAATCGATTGAAGCTAACCAGTAGGCTTTATTGCCTACTGACCGTTCAAAGACGGTAACCCTGTCTTCACCACCCTTTCTGTTGTTTATTTTCTCTTTCATTGTATTATCAAGTCTTTGTTTGCAGTACAGTGCGGACCTACGGTGCCATTGCGTTCGGACGCTGTGGTTTCTATTGGACCCTATATCTAATTTTTGGTGTTCAACAGCCATGAACGTTGTACATGAACTATTTGTTCTAACATAAATACAGATAAATATTATCATAAGAATGAACAAGAAAACAACCCCTAATTCTACTTATTCCGTTGTTGTTGTTTTGCTTTTATTTCAGCGCACGGTCTAACACTGACACATCTTATACTACTGGACCTACCTCTAGTTCCACAATGCAAATCACTTCTCTCTCGAACTCTGCCACTCTGCCTTCGTTCTTCTCCCAGCACTTCCAAAATTGGCTACGCCCCTTAACATTCCTTTCCCTCTATATCACTCTGACAGTATTCCCTTCCTCTGTCTGGTCTGAAAGGGTTTGCCTCCCCTGACAGTGATAAAGAACTATGGTTTTTCTCAAACTGGAAAAAACACAGATATAAATTCATGTTTTAATATAAACATGTTAAATCACGAATACATTTCAGTTGGCTTACACCTAATTCAACATGTGCAGACATGGCCATAACCCCTAATAACCTAAAGAATAATATAAGGATTCTTTTGTCAAGTTCTGACTAGTTAAATTGTCGAACAGTCGCCATTTCAACAACATTGAAGAAGTTCGCATACCCCACCCACTTTTAGTTCATGCAACATCATTGTGCAAAGCTTACTAATACCAGTAATATATGTGTGCATTTAAGACTGCACTTTAACAAATTAATTAAAATAGTTATTTCAAGCATCACGCTGAAAAAATCACCTCTTTCCGTGAATGATAAAGAATGTAATTCATGTACAACTTACCGATACCATTTTATTTTTGAGCAAATCGTCGGTGCTTTTCCGAATGATATAATTATGCAAATCCTCGTTCTGGATGTTTACGGTCAATACCGAGTTGATCGTCGGAAAACGTCAAAAATGGCGAAAGATCTCTAGTTTCGGTTTGAGTGGTACCTTTTATGAAGCTATAAAATGTAAAATGGTCCTTAATGTAAATGTATTAGGCGCATAGGCGTTTTATATGTATTTCTTAAAAGTAATGTTTTTGCATTTTATTGACATTCATTTTACATCAAAGTAAAAGCTTTTAGGAGCACGTATGCATCTTTAAGCGCAGATAATAACACTCATAAGAACTGTGAATTTTCTAAATTAAGACGACCTGATAGTTACATCACACACTATTATTACGTTATTTCAGATTTTATAATCGTCTACTGTTCCAGCAACAATAAGTTTAATTGGGAAAAATTCTATCAAAGGGTATTTTGGCAATAACAATTTTGATTTCATAATCGCTTTTCATAACGAGTTTGTTTTACATTAAACTAAAATGCTAGTTCCAAAGATATATCAATTATGTAAGTTTTGTCAAAACTGTTAACATGAGGAAAATCCTTTGGTTGAAACATTCGTCACAAAAATACTACCTCTAAGGCGTATCTGTATATCGTCTAACTTCTTTTCCACTACATTGTCCCACTTGAACCACTGCTTCAACATTTCTATGGTTTCCCCTGGAGACAACATATCTGTGGGTATTTTCTGGATCATCTCCGAAACGTGCTGCTGACATTGGGCTGAGTTCAGCAACGTCAAAGCGTTTGTTAGACAAGAAGAAACACTCGCCCAGTGTGTCTGAAACTCCAACTCTGTCAATGACATTGTTGCGGCATGGCCTTGCAATGCGTTTCGCAGCTCTCGAATGTCTTCGACAGCTTTTAATTGCCCTTTATTTAAATTCAGACATCTTTTTAGGACGCACGATGATAGAGTTATGTCCCATATCTCTATATTTGTTTGGCCGCTTTGAGGAGGATACAGGATATCATACTGGACGTCATTGACGATGTTGTTGTGTTTAAGACGGGAAATTGTTGTTCGTTTACTTGCCAAGAAAGCATCCACGGTAACAAATGCACCACTCGGCTGAAGTGCCTTCTGTTTTATAAGTTCCCTCGTAATATAACCCCCTCCTTCTACAATTAGTTTTAAAGTTCTAAAACATCGTTGGGATCCATCCCAGTCGTTAAGAAACGTAGCCATGCTGGTGCCCCTGTAACGAGAATTTAGTTGACATTAACCGATATTAAGTATATAGAATCAAACATCTACGTACGGTTGTCTTAGAAAATAATATAACTAATAAAAATGTTGACTTACTTTTATAAGATTTATTTGTATCTGCAATGTGAACTGTTTAAGTACAATCTGCCCTTTAATAACAATCGAATGCATTTCTATAAAACGACTGGACCATTTCCCTTACATTTTTTATTTAAAAACGTTATATTTAACATGTTTGCTTGATAACTTTTATTGCATGCATTAAAATATATCTGTTTTTAAACCGTATTCTCGGTATGTATATATCAAAAATATGTTACTTCTGTCAGAGGTGATGATTCGGCTGATATTACCGAACACGCTCTGTATCTGTGCCACCGTAGTTGAAAGTTATGATCCAAATCTGGATTCCACGATGATTCCGTTGATTGGTCTTACAATTCTCTACCGATCCCAATGAGCCTGCTTCATGATTAATGATTTGTAGGTTTAAGTAGGTGATTACACTGTGTATTGAAGCATCGTAATGGTATGTAGGACTTCTGAAAAAATACATACATAATTTAATTATCAAATTTTGAAACGTTAATTTTGCCTTTAAAATTTAGAACTATCGTTGTCATATGTTTCTGTAAGCAGATATAGACAACATGCCCTGAAAAAATGTGTATGTCAATAGGGCTACCGCCTTGGGATTGTCAGTGGCAAAAAGGCCGCTGGGGTTTTAAACCAGGTTCTAGGCTGCACAACACCTCATATTTACTCTACAATCGTGTACGCTCGGCCAATCCCGTCATTCTTCGGGATCTCGCCTCGTGTGTATCACGGTGCTTCGGTATGTTCAAAATCTTCATATTCTGTTAGCCGGAAGGCAACGGCATAGAAAATAGTGCACTTTTGCTAAGCTGTTGCTACATAAACATTATGGCCGCTTGCCACACGTGTTGATATATGATTTGCGTTGCATGTTTGTTATTTACAACACCGATGAACGTTTTATCACTACTTTCACGTAAATAAACTATAGATTGAGCAATCGGCTAAGTGATATTGCAAGATATTGAAGATAACTTTGATTTTGAATGCAAATTCGCTTTGGCGGGAATCTGACGCGCGTCACGCTAGTATGACGTAACCAATATGGAAACCTGCGTAATACATTCGAGTCATGCTGCGAAGCAGTTTACGAGATGTTGCGAATGATTTACTCTACCGTCAACGCAATAAATTGGAATTGGAATTGAATTGGATTTTATAGTCGCACCAACAGCTAAGGTCAAATGGCGACTTTCCAGCTTCCACTGGTGGAGTAAGACCCCAGGTGCCCCACCGGGCAATTTTCGTGCACGGGCGGGCACCTGGGTAGAACCACCGACGTTCCGCAAGCCAGCTTGATAGCTTCCTCACATAAAGATTCCTAGGCCCCTAAGGGATCGAACCTACAACGGTGAGGGGCAAGTGATTGCAAGTCAGAGACTCTACCCACTCGGCCACGGACGCCCCAAACCCAATAAAATGGGACAGTGTAAATAAAGAAATCACCGAGAGTGACTAAATTAAGTTCAGACAGATTTTGTTACAATCGATGTAAAATAAATAAGTTTAAACTGAAACACACTTAACAGGTTTCATGACAGTGATACCGCCTTGGAACGGTCAGAGGCTAAATGGGTCACTGAGTAGATAAACCGGGCTTTAGGAAGTACCACTCGTCACCTCTTGTCATCTCACTCAAATAGGGCAGTGTAACATGATCACATGATCTCCTAAGCTGTTACCCTATAACAAAATAGTCCGAATGAAAGGGTGATATATATTTAAAACACAGCGATAATCATGAAAACAGAAATATTAACAGAATTTTAAAAAAAAGAAGCCTACATACTGACCTGGCAATTTGGAAATGTTAACTGTTGACTATATAATATCGATATTTTTATGAATAACGCGAGGAAATTAACATTGTTCTAGTCAAATAAGCTATTTCAAGCAGTTGTTTCTTTTTCTATCTAACATAGTTTATTACAATACTCAGTGCTGATTGGTTTTTAAGCGAGTTTTAACATTCCTATTAAGACCTCTAACGTGACGTCCTTTAACTGTTAAGTGGTCATTTTAGACGGTTTTAAACGTCGGAAACATCCAAAACAACGATAACGTTATTTTAAAAAAGAGCAGTCGGAGAACGGCGCAGCTCGGCTATTCGATTTTTCAGAGAATAATAAATGATACAGCCAGCATATACGATCAGGAACAATGATAAAACGATGTGGGTGTGGGGTTGGGTTTAGGGGGTGGCGGGCGGGTATAGAAACTCGGGCCGATATAAAATTGTTGTAAGAACTTCATACAAATTATAGTAAAATTTGGGGCAGGGCGTGAAATTTTATTTTTTATTTTTATCAGTTTTAATCAAAAATTGCTGTCATTTTAAAGAAGTTAGTGGTCGAAATCAACTCGGGGAGTGAGGGGATGAGAATCTAGCAATTCTTTATTGTGGCCTCATTTCAGTTTTTTTTTATTGATATTTCATCTGTGTATCTAAATTTAATCTAAATTGTAAATGTTTGCTTTCAAATTTAAATTTTAATATCCAAATAATGGTAGATTAAATGAAAACAATAAGTTTGAAATGAATATAGATTGACTAACATGTTTCTAATGGATAATTACATAAGTTAAAGTTACATAATACAGTTAATAAAGTTAATTGTCAGTCTTCACAAAAATATGTACATTAATTTAACAGTAAAATACAATTTATATATTTCAATCAATATTTGACAAAAAGTTGAAAAATTAACAATTGGTATATGGTTTGATAGTGGGTGAGTCCAGCGTAAATGGAGTGTCTACAATAGAATTTGCAGCAACTCTGCAGTTCTGCAGGTTAGAAGGTTTTAGGCCAATTCTCCATATTTTATCTCGATGTAAATGGAGGATGAGCCTGACATGTTCATTCTTGCGCCATATAACCTTTCATGCCTTAAAACTCAATTCAGTTGAAATAAACGGTATTACAAGGGGTGTTCATAGTATTTGCATGGGAAAACTAATTTCAGCATTAAAGGTTATTAAGTTGTTTGTTTTCTTTCACTAGCAGTTTAACAGAAGTTTCGTAACAGGTAACATTGTGCTTGATTAAATGTATTGCATGATACAAAACAACCGCTGTTCAAATACTCTTTGTATAACTACACTCGAACTCCACAGTTTATGTTATCAACATTTATAAATTCGATCGACATTACAAGATATGATAAAGAGTGGTTTATTTGCATAAGTTTGCTAAAGTAAAAACGTAATAACGATTAAATAATAATAAGCGTCAGTATTCAAATATTTTAAACATTATAATTTGGTGCATCTTGCAACGTGCATAAATAAGTTTAAACAAGGCGTAGCTCTCTTCACCCACCAATTGGACACTCATCTGGCAAAAGATAAAGCGAGCTTTCAATCTTCTGAACTCAGGAATACATTTTGCATTTTGTCATCAATAATTGAAATGTTTAAACACATAAGGGATATATTTTACCATATGAACGACCGATGTTAAAATGTAGAACAAAATGCATTAACGCAAATTAGTTTAAAGGGAAACATGGCAATCTTGAGTTTTATTCAAATATTAAAATGTGCTCCTCAATTTAGTTATCCTGCGTCATTTTGACTTTAAAACTGCTTGCATATGATTAAATAAAAAATTGAGATTTCAATTTTCTTCAATATATCACCATATTTTTAAATATATTATTGATGCACTATTATAAAAAGTTAGTAATATGTAAAAATAATTTGCTTATAAATATTCTAACAATTACTATTAATGATTGAACAAATGCAAGTGAAGAGAAAAACTAACGGGACGCCGTGAGTTTTTAAAAATTCAAGATTGCCGTGTGTTCCTTTAAACTTGTTTTTCTTTGTCGAATTATAGCGAAATGCATGAGGAAGTTAACACATTATAATTATAGGTATATATACTCCTCAAAATAAGGTAAGGCCCGCAAGAATATTTGTCCATATGCTTACCAGTGAAAATGACTACATACCATTTTCAAACGGTCACACAAAATGTTTAAGAAATGTTGCATTAAACTGGACATCGTTCCTCATGTCCGATGGAAAACTTTATTCTTAATCTCATCTCCCTCAGAGGTTACAATGTCATATATAATGTAATTTGATAATGTGTTAACTACATACTAGACACTTGTTCATAGCCTCGTCCGTCGGGTAGGGACGTAAACGGGTATATCTCGTTTATCTATATCCCGAGCATGTTAACGGACCATAAGCATATCTTCATTATTCCGAATAAGTCAAGTTCTCGGTAAACATTTGTATGTATCCCAAACCTTCTTCTGGGAAGTCTCTATATAACCTATCATGTGTTGAAAAGTCATTAAAAAAACATGTAAATATTTCCGTGTTCTGTATATCTCAAGCATTGGTTGACATTCCGTATGAACAGACGTCTCTTTACGAGGTACATGTATTAATTTGAGAATTTTAGAAGTTATTCTTTATTTTATATAATACTATATAACTTGCATTCAGCTGTACAAAGATCACAAAGACAGCCCCTACCTGCACGATTCTGTCTCCGCAACCCCAGTCCGATACATTACAAGATGACAAACCACCATCATGTTTTACTTATAGTAATTATGTGATATTTTGTATTTATTTATTATTATTAATATTAGTGTTGTTGTTATTATTATTATTATTATTTTTATTTATTATAATTATTATTATTATAATTATTATTATTTGCTTTGTAATATAATTAATAGAAGTAGTTGTAGTAGTAGTAGTAGTAGTAGTAGTAGCAGCAGCAGCAGCAGCAGTATTTGTTGTAGTAATGTCCGAAGTAAAACAAAATTATGACATGTAGTGAACAAATGTAACGCATTCAAATGATAATTGTAAACATATACATGCATCTTAAGTTTATAACGTGAAAATGAATTAAATATGAATTATTTAATTACGTTTTATACAGTGCAAACATTATCTAATTGGCCCGCTGTCGCCGGGATTCTTCGTACAGCTATGGGCGGTGGGTCTATAAAACTTAGAATTACACTAAAACACATACCTTAACAAATCGAAAAGATAATGTTCATAAGCAGTAATCTACCTGATGCAGCCGAGACGACTTTACCCTTTCGTATGTAACAGTATTCGTATTGCGCAATTATGTCCATTGGCAAATTTGTACATGTCTTAATAAAAACGTTTGATTTAACATGATTGTCCTTATACCAGTTTTATTAATTATTCATATGTATTTGTCAAATCATTGCTATCAATGTATATAGGACTCTCTCTGTGTGTGTGTGTGTGTGTGTCTGTGTGTGTGTGTGTGTGTGTCGTTCTAAGGTTTAAAGACCCTCCGACAACAAACACGACAAGCGCAATCCGGAGACACGTATCTTGAAGTGATAGTCACAATAGAGTCTGGACTGATCTGCGTGGAATGCTTTGGTTGATCTGGTGCTGCTGTGCTGTGTAGTCGATTCCGTTGGTTGTGCGTAGTTGGGTTGTCGCTTTCGCTATGTATAGTTGTCGTTGCGGAGGTGAAGTGTTGTCTGGTGGCTCCTGCATCCGCCAGGTGGTACTGTCCTACATCCGCTACTGATTGGGGTCCTGGTTTGGGGGCCAAACCCATCACAGTATGACCCCTGCGTCGCACACTACACCCAACAGCCGGTTCCTCTATGGTCTTCAGTCAAATGTAGGCGTCGGCCTCGGCGTTGATCGGCTTTATGGTTGCGCCCCATATTGATCTCAGCTCCGGCTCAGGCCCGCGGACTTCTGACTTCCAGGTTATATAGCCGTCAGACAGATGACGTTTGCTGTGATGGGACGCAGGAGACATCCTCACTCTCGGACAAGTGACACTCATGATTCACCGAAAGTTAAATCATGAGTGTCAGCAGTGTCCACTCAGCGACGTGCACACGGTGAAGATATCAGGTGGGTATATAGGACTGGTATCTTTACTTTACTTTACTTTATTTCAAACTGCTTAATTTCACAAATCAGTGAACAGATAAAGCAAATTACAGCAATAACATACATGTATAAATACAAAACACAATGACGGAACTAATAGGAAACGACTATTTACATATTATTAATGATAGTTGAGAAAAATAGTACATGAGTCAAAAAAATTACATTCACTTTTAACTATATTAATTTTTACATATATTCAATTTTTAACAGTTCAGATACTTATTTTACAGAAAGTCATCTGTTTGGTATCATAATTTATATAGATTTAACAGTTTTATTAAGTCTGTTTTTATGTATTTAGATATTTATATATAGACATTTACCTATATATAACTTTTAATGGCTAATGTTGTAAAATTATATATGTAATAATACAATAGTTTATTACATGTTATGTAAAGACAACAATTTAACAGTAGTTGAATAAACAACAACAACAAAACCTTAACTAGTGCTCATACTTGTAGATATTGAACAAATCGCCTGAAACACCTTTCCGAATATTGAAAGCTGTGTCTACGACGCTCAATAATATAAATAGTATACGACAAGACATTGAGCGCAGCCTTTAGTTGATATAGGATCGAAACTTAACGAAATACACTAAAGACTGTGTTCTATTATCGGTATACATATTATCAAATATATATTTTTTATCACAAATAAAAAGGTTGTATTGGTTCATATATTTACACATATATTTACACTCAGAGTCGTTTTTTATTATTTAAATACATATACCAGAAATTATCAGTTTATCCCTTTAAAATAATCTTGAACTGTTATTTAAGCGTGTCCACGGGCCATTAGCTGACCATTAAATTCAGAGTTGGGGGTTCTCGGCGTCTTAAATGTTGACCAATCATATGTTGTGACAAATAGTCAGTTACTCCCTTTTATTTCAATCAGCCAGTCACTATTAACGAAAGAAATAATACTTGGTCCAATCTTATATTTTAGTTGTGCATACTTTATTGTATTATTTTATTAGGTGATATAAAATGTTCAACTATTATTTAAGACGAATACTGTTTTGATTTATAATTAAAGAGGCAATTTATAACAGGCTGAAATTACTTTCCTTTTCAATACATGTTATTTGTATGATGCGAGTTAATACAATGTGCACTGGTCAATATAGTTATAGGAACAGCCGAAAACTATCTGATATCCGCAGAAACAACGTTATTTAATAGTTTAAGGCTATAAGGCGTCTAACACATTATCAATTTAGTTTGCTTTCGTTCTTGTACTTTTTCATGTCTTGTGGGCGGATTGTTGTACAAATAATGAGGAATAAAATAAAAGTAAACCAGATATAATTATTTCTCCACATTTCAATGATATGATAAGGTTGTTTTTTTATTGGATTTGGTAAAATTTAAATAATACTTCAACTTCAAAGGAAATTGAGTTCTTCAATGTTAAGTTAATAAGTTTATCTTGTTAGAAGTAACTGTATGACTTTTTATATAATTATCTCTCAATGACGACGATATTTGCACATTTCGAAATATTATATTTCAGGTTGGAAACACTGAAAGCGTTATCTTCTTTATTTAAATTACCCGCGTCCCGTCAGTTTTTTTCTTTTATAAGATCATTTAAATTCGTGCATTTGCGAATATTTCTTGTCGTTCATATGTGTTTTAAGGAAATGAATTCACAGTTTATACTATGTACTATAATGTATATATCGTACTATGTACTATAATGTATATATCGTCGTACTAATGAATTTAACCGTTATTCACGCTTTATTTTTAACCAGTGTTTACTTTGCAAACATAAGGCTATTTGACTAATGGAATTTTGATAATAAATTGTAAACTTATAAACATATGTTTCCCAATATATGACATAATAGAAATGCACCCGGTTATTATAAAATGTAACACGCTATATATTTAAACGTATTAGCACTATTAAAATAGGTTCCATACACGCACTTTATGTTAATGTATATTTGAATCAGCTTATTTATATTAAAGGGACACAGGCAATCTTGATTTCTGTAAAACTCGCGGCGTCCCGTTTGTTTTTCTTCGTAACTTGCATTTTTGCAAATGAGTATTAATACTCTTTTGCATAGTTCAACGAAGATTGTGTTTGCATATTACTACGTTTGACATTATTGCACCAATAATTTATTTATCCCGTGGTAGTTTAATGAAAATATATTGAAAACTACAACATGGTATAACCTTTAATTTAAATATATATGCAATCAGCTTTAAAGCGAAAAACATATTTGAATGAAAAACCGGAGGTGCTTATTTTAATGAAATTATTCAAGACTGCTCTGTGTCCCTTTAACATTATTATTATATTCCCTATTCATGCAATTATATTTTCTTTTTTTTTAAATTTCACATGGATCACTAAAAACGATATTGGATTCTAGCGCATGATTCAGACATTGATGTAAAAATATAGTAGGGTTAAAACAACACATTTGGTTATATCGAGAAAGCGACCTCAGAGGGAGATAATATGAAGAATGAAGTTTCCCATCAGACATGACTATGGTATGTATCGAACAGCGGGGCAGCGGTTTAGCTCCAAACCACAATGCATTATCAACCGACCCACTGAGGCTACTTTGCAAATGAACATCTTCAGTACTATCTCTCTCACATTATATAGAAATCTATATATTGCAGGGCTTTTCAAATCTGTTATAACCAACTTCCTCTGTGTCAGCCCTATTGTTTATTATCAAATTCTAGAACCGCCATCAGTAAGAAAAGACACTTCCTCAATTACTGACCGAGCTCCCAGTGGGATTCGAACCCGCAGCGGTGAGAGGCGAAGGTTAACAACGCACCGTCGTTAACCATTCGGCCACGGAGACGCTGTATATAATAACTGATTGGTGTACTAATTAATTGCTATACAACAACCAATTAGCCGAAGTGCCAACTGACCACCCGCGCAGTTTAGTCGCCATAAATATGTAGTTATTTTCGTAAAATGTGTATGTTGAACTAGTATTTGTGTTATTTTGTGACTTACTGTCAGAATTTCCACATAACAACACTTCAGGTTATACGAGGACAATTTTTCCCGCTTAGATTTTTTTTTTGATTTTTTAGCAATGCATGTTCGCCTTTTCGACGATAATCTTTAAAAACACATTTCCACTAAACATACATCAATAGCATAGTAAACCTTGAATTTATAATGGTATTTAATAATTAGAAACATATCAACAGCGGATTTGTTAACAGGTCGAAAAGATAATGTCCATAAGCTCCACCTGATTCATTGCAGACGACTTTACCCTTATTCAACAGTATTCGTATTGCGCAATTCATGCATTGGGCAATTTATACATATCTTGTAAACGTTTGATTTAATATGTTTGTCATTATACCTGTATTATTAATTACTCGTATTTATTTGTCAAATCATTGCTATCAATGTATATTGGACTGGTATCTTGAACTGTTATTTAAGAGTGTCCACGGGCAATTAGCTGACCATTACTGACAATTACAATCACAGTTGTGGTTCTCAGGGCCTTAAATGTTGGCCAATCATACGTGTGACATAGTGTCAGTTACTCCCTTTTATTTCAATCAGCCAATCACAACCGGTGTTTAATTTGTCAACACGTGTTTCTTATGTAGGTATTTCAGCTTTGTGAAATGTTAATTAACAAATCTCTTCAAACACCACACAAGTTTTCATTCAGATATATGCCAAAACGCACCATTACATAGCTAAGTTCTAAAAAAACGCCAGGAGAGCATGCCCGGACTCCCTAATTTGTTGGGCTTATATATGCATTTTAGGTCAGCTACGCCCCTGAAACTTTCCTGGTATATAGTACTGTAACAAATTCACATTAAGTGATATTAGACAGTGTACCTTTAAGAGGAATGTGCCATATAGTTTGACCGTGCAATAGTGAACAAGAGTGAGTGGTTTTTCTATTGTGCAATTGAGACGATAATTGGGTGTTATATTTGGATGGTCAGTGTGTGTTGGAAATTGGTGGTGATATGTTGTGCTATTAAGAGGTGCAGTAACTTGAGGAAATGAATATACAGATATGATGCATTAGAACTGAAGGTGTTTGGTGAGTAAATTTAAATTATCAGTAGTTTGTGAAATATTGGAATTGTGCTATTTTATCTATACATTGACACTGACTTTGTCAAATATGAAAAGTGCACAATTATGGAATATTAAGAAAGGCTTTATTATTTTATAGGGGAACGTCTCCTCCTTTTTCGTGGCGATGATGTAGTAGAGGGTGTGGTGATGGTATGTGATGTAGGGTACAGATCGTAGTCAAGCGATATAGCCAATACGTAGAAGAGGGGTGATACGGGCAATATGATATATTTGTGATATAGATTGAAGCAGTAGATTATAAGTCTGTACAGTGAAGTGATATAGCCTATGCACAGAAGAGTGGTGATATAATCAATATGATATATCCGTGATATAGATGGATTCAGTCAGTAGATGGACTGTACAGTAATGTGATATAGCCTGTGCATACAGGATTGGTGATACTATGCATATTATATATTAGTAACCTATAGAGTTTGCAACAAGGTGTACATAAGATGCTGTTATCTATATTTGTCATAGATAGTGAGAGATTGTGCCACCTATGAAGTGCTATTAATGGTTTGCCAACTAAAGGCAACAGTCATATTAATAATCTACAACAATTAGATATTACATAGACAGAGAATAAACTTGAGAAAGGACGGTGAATTATATGACATTTTACAGTGTTTGACATTTGTGTTTGTGAACTCAAAATAGAAAGTATTTATATTAATATTGAGTGATTGTCTAAAACTCCACGATATTTCTTTTCTTTCTATTTCAAGTTTCCTATCTAACTATCTTCCGTATTTACTTTATTATTAAATACATTTGTTTATTAAAATATAACATGTCTGTTTGTACTTTACTGTTCCGATAAACAAATCGATCGATATTTTCAATATCGTCACAATGGTGGCAGCGGTTTAAAAGAGCAAAAGAGACAAACAGACTTGTATAGTAATTTGAAATAATATAAGTGAACGATTGAAGTAAGAAAAATGGCAGAAAAGGTACCAGACTGGTTCGAGAAAATTATAGAAAAAGGAGGAGATGTTGGGGCATGTTTAGCGTATTTAAGAGAACGGGCCGAAAAGGAGGAAAGTATGCGATTAAAAGAGATTGACCGTGAAGAAAAGATAAGGCATAACGATAATGAACGCGAAGAAAAGATAAGGCGCGAAGTCAATGAACGCGAAGAAAGAGCTGCAGAACGTGCCGAAAAAGCTGCAGAACGCGATGAGAAAGCTGCAGAACGCGCAGTTGTAGAGAAGGAGAAAGATAGACAATTAAAGATATTACAATTAGAAAACGAAAAGGAGATCAAACTTAAAGAGATAGAGTTAAAGTCAAAAGAAATCAATATTTCTACAAATAAAGCCGAAGGGGTTAAAGCAAAGGTATCATTACCAAAGTTTGCAGAAGGTCAAGACATCGAAGTATTCTTAACTTCGTTCGAACGGTTAGCAGAATTACACAAGTGGGACAAATCAGAATGGCCTATTCGTTTAATACCGCAATTAAGTGGAAATGCACTAGAAGCGTACTCGCGTATGTCTCTAGATGAGAGTAAAACATACGATAAAATCAAAAAAGCCATTTTCGAAAGGTATGGGTTAAATCCAGCAGAATATCGTACTAAGTTTCGTTATTCAAAACAAAACCCTAATGAAACCTTCAAAGAATATGCTATTCGAATAGCAAATTACTTCACTCATTGGCAGGAAAGCGAACTTGTCAATAACATGTATGAAAACGTAGTAGACATGATCATAAGAGATCAGTTAATGACTAATTGCATGTATGACTTGCAAGTATACTTACTAGAAAAAGAGCCGAAATCTGTACAAGAGTTGGTTACTTTAGCAAGTGCTTATCAGGTAGCACACAAAGGGAAGGACACAAAGCAACCAATTTACCAACCACCTATGTTTAAACGTAAGGAAAACGTACAACAAAATGCAGAGTACTCACCAGGTGCCTTTGGTTATAAGCGCAAATGTTTTCACTGTAGGAGCGAAGACCATTTAATAGCACAATGTCCGTTAAAAGGGAATTTGGATAATGGAAATCGTAATAAAGACAAAGCATACGGTTATGGAAAACAAGCAAATGGGTTAATACATTCTCCAACAAAAGTGAGTAAGGCTTGTTATATGGGTGAAATACCGGTTCAAAGGCAGGTAATTGGGATAGGAAAAACGAAACAGCTTACAAATGGGCTTATGTTATCAGAGGGTAGAGTAGGTACAGAGAAAGTGACAATATTAAGAGACACTGGGTGTACAACAATATTTGTAGCAGATAGATTAAAGCATTTAGGTAGGGGTACGGGGTGCTATCAAGTAGTAACACTGGCAAATGGAACGGAATGCCAGTGCCCAGAAGTCATAATTGATATAGAGACAAACTTAATTTCAGGCACTGTTAAAGCATTAGTAATGGACAATCCATTCGCAGAGTTAGTTGTAGGAAACATAGGGCATTTGGTCAATGTAAATGAGGCAAGTACCTTTCAAGGAATAGAAACACGAGCCATGAAAACAAAGAGAGTGTTCAATGAAAAGATACACAAAGAAGTAGAGGACGAAATTATGTTAGAGAAGGAAGTACAAAAGGTAAGTGAAACCATAGATGTTGAAAACATTGATAAATATGAGGAGATGGCTATTAACAGTTCAGAACTGAAAGATGAGCAAAAGAAAGATAAATCATTGGACAAAGTCAGATCATATGCAAAGAAGAAGCGTAATGATGACGTAGAAGAAACAGATCTTGAAGGTAAGAATTCGTATTTTACATTTCATGATGAAATTCTGTACAGAGTATACAAATCAAAAGGTCGAGACCCGATTAACCAGATTGTAGTACCAACAAAATATAGAAAAAGAATAATGGAGATTGCTTACAATGTACCACTAGGAGGACATCTCGGAAACAAGAAGACAAGAAATAGGATACTACAGAATTTCTTTTGGCCTGGAGTCTTTATCGACGTAGCTTACCATTGTAGGACATGTCCAAATTGTCAGAAGAGTGTTCCAAAAGGGCGGGTTGCAAGAGGTCCATTGATACCTATACCAGCAATGGAAGAGCCATTTAATCGAATGGCAATAGACATAGTAGGTCCGCTACCTCGTACAGAAAGAGGAAATAGATTTATATTAGTAACGTGCGATTATGGAACCAAATATCCAGAAGCAATACCGCTTAAGACCATTGACGCAGAAACAGTCGCGAATGCATTAGTGGATATATTTGCAAGGACAGGTTTACCAAACGAAATCTTATCTGATCAAGGTAGTAATTTTGTCTCATCTTTGATGCAGAATTTATGCAAATTACTTCATATTCGAAAAATGAAAACATCACCGTATCATCCTCAAGCAAATGGGCTAGTAGAGAGGTTCAACGGAACACTTAAAAAAATGCTTAAGTGCTACGCTCAGGAGGAAGAAGGTAAGTGGGACTTAGATTTACCTTATTTGCTATTTGCGTACAGAGAGGTGCCTCAGGAGTCAACAGGATATTCTCCATTTGAACTGTTATATGGAAGACATGTTAGAGGACCACTAACCGTTTTGAGAGAAGAATGGGAGGAGCCTGACAAAGACAAACTGAGTGAGTCAACAATAAGTTATATACTTAAAACTAGAGACAGGTTGGTAAACATGACAAACATAGCTCAGGCATCTGAAAATGTTCAGAAGAAGCGACAGAAGAAGTATTTTGATAGGAAAGCCAGAGATAGAACACTGATGCCAGGTGAGAAAGTATTAATATTACTACCAACACATACAAGCAAAATTTTAGCCCAGTGGAAAGGACCGTTTGAAGTGTTACAAAAGGTAAGCCCAGTAGACTATAAAATCAAGATGAACAAACAAACAAAGATATTTCATATCAATATGTTAAAGAAGTGGTACAGTGATAAACAGAGAGGTGAAGAAGATAAGGCCAAAGTAGAAAATGTTTTAGAAAGGGAAGACAATGCTATGAACGATGAAGTCTACAGCACAAGTCAAATGTCAGCTTGTTTTATTTCTTATACGGATGAGAACAATAATGGTGAAGAGGTGGAAATAGAAAGCCCTCTGTTAACGCCACAAGAATCGCTCAGTGATATACAAATAAATGAGAACTTGCATGACGATCAGAAATTACTTCTGATTAGTCTCTGCAAAGAATTCAAAGACGTGTTAAGTGACGTCCCAGGAAAGACAGGGTTGATTGAGCATGACGTAGTTATAAATTGCAATAAGCCAATTTACAGAAAACCATACAAACTTCCGTTTGCAATGAGGGAGAAGGTAAGAGAAGAGATACTTAACATGGTAGAAGCGGGAATTGCAGAAAAATCGAGTAGTCCGTGGGCGGCACCTATTGTGGTGGTCCAAAAGAAAGATGGCAAGATACGATTATGTGTGGATTACAGAGGATTGAATGAAGTTACTATTTTTGATCCACAACCAATGCCAAAACTTGATGACATTTTGAATAAGTTAGGGAAGGCTAAATTCATGTCAAAGCTAGATTGTACAAAGGGTTTTTGGCAAATACCTCTTGCTGAGAGTGCAAAAGAGAAGAGTTCGTTTACAACTCCATTTGGACAATTCCAATTTAATGTTATGCCATTTGGTATGGTAAACTCGGCAGCATCATTTGTTAGACTCATGAATATGGTGCTAGATGGGTTAGACGCTTTTTCTGAAGCTTTCATTGACGACATTTTAATCTTCAGCTTGACATTTCCAGAACATCTGATCCATATAAGACAAGTACTAGAATCAATAAGAAAAGCAAAGATCACAGCAAAACCAAGTAAGTGTAAATTGGGATTTCAAGAATTAGAGTTTCTGGCCCATAAAGTTGGAAATGGTGAGGTACATCCATCAAAAGAGAAAATTGATGCAATTAACAGGATTCAAAACCCAGCTACGAAGAAACAGGTACGTTCATTTATTGGAACAGTCAATTTTTACCGTAGATTCATTCCAAATTTTGCGGAAATTGCTGCTCCATTAACGGATTTAACTGCAAAGAAATTGCCTAACAAGGTCAAATGGGAAAAATGTCATCAAGAGGCCTTTGATAAATTAAAAGAAGCCATAACTTCATACCCCATTCTCAGAAACCCTGACTTTACAAAGCGGTTCATCTTACAAACAGATGCTAGTGATAGGGGAATTGGAGGAGTGCTTTTACAATGTGAAGGCAAGGAAAGGTTTCCTATTATGTACATAAGCAAGAAATTGCTGAAAGCTGAAGAGGCGTACAGTACTGTAGAGAAAGAATGTTTGGCTATAGTCAAATCAGTTCACACATTAAGAGAATACCTCTTGGGAAAGGAATTCAGCATATAATCAGACCATTTTCCGTTGCAATGGCTTAATAAGATAAAAGATCAGAACATGAGATTAATGAGATGGAGCCTAATGTTACAGGAATATAGGTTCACAATTGTACATATTGCAGGGAAAAAGAATACGATTGCAGACATGTTGTCAAGATGGGTATACAATTTAAAGTAAATTTGTGAGAGGTTGAGATAATAAAAGCATTATTATCTATCTTAGAGGGGAGTTTCTATAGGACCCTATATATCATTTTGAAACAAATTCACATTAAGTGATATTAGACAGTGTACCTTTAAGAGGAATGTGCCATATAGTTTGACCGTGCAATAGTGAACAAGGGTGAGTGGTTTTTCTATTGTGCAATTGAGACGATAATTGGGTGTTATATTTGGATGGTCAGTGTGTGTTGGAAATTGGTGGTGATATGTTGTGCTATTAAGAGGTGCAGTAACTTGAGGAAATGAATATACAGATATGATGCATTAGAACTGAAGGTGTTTGGTGAGTAAATTTAAATTATCAGTAGTTTGTGAAATATTGGAATTGTGCTATTTTATCTATACATTGACACTGACTTTGTCAAATATGAAAAGTGCACAATTATGGAATATTAAGAAAGGCTTTATTATTTTATAGGGGAACGTCTCCTCCTTTTTCGTGGCGATGATGTAGTAGAGGGTGTGGTGATGGTATGTGATGTAGGGTACAGATCGTAGTCAAGCGATATAGCCAATACGTAGAAGAGGGGTGATACGGGCAATATGATATATTTGTGATATAGATTGAAGCAGTAGATTATAAGTCTGTACAGTGAAGTGATATAGCCTATGCACAGAAGAGTGGTGATATAATCAATATGATATATCCGTGATATAGATGGATTCAGTCAGTAGATGGACTGTACAGTAATGTGATATAGCCTGTGCATACAGGATTGGTGATACTATGCATATTATATATTAGTAACCTATAGAGTTTGCAACAAGGTGTACATAAGATGCTGTTATCTATATTTGTCATAGATAGTGAGAGATTGTGCCACCTATGAAGTGCTATTAATGGTTTGCCAACTAAAGGCAACAGTCATATTAATAATCTACAACAATTAGATATTACATAGACAGAGAATAAACTTGAGAAAGGACGGTGAATTATATGACATTTTACAGTGTTTGACATTTGTGTTTGTGAACTCAAAATAGAAAGTATTTATATTAATATTGAGTGATTGTCTAAAACTCCACGATATTTCTTTTCTTTCTATTTCAAGTTTCCTATCTAACTATCTTCCGTATTTACTTTATTATTAAATACATTTGTTTATTAAAATATAACATGTCTGTTTGTACTTTACTGTTCCGATAAACAAATCGATCGATATTTTCAATATCGTCACAAGTACATTGTTTTATTTTATTTATCGCATTAGTTTGTATAAGTATATAAATGAAAGAAACTTTTGAACGTTTTTATTTTAATAGAGCTCACAATGAAACTGATTTAGTGTCTTATCAGCAAAATAAAGAAAAGGCCTTGGTTGAAAGTTTGAAAGTTGCAATAACGAAAGTAAGCGCACTTTAAAATCACACTTTTTTATAAAAAAACTCAGGCTTTGTCATGATTTTATTAATGAAGCCCTTAAAATATAATGTTCGAACCGTATTGTTAAGGTTTAAACTTTGAATACATGTCACCGTCGAGTTATATAGCTAGGACGGAATCGGACGCAAAATGCTGAAATTAACCCTGGTGCGTAACCTAGGATAGCACGTATTACTGTGCAGAATCAATTTCCTGGCAAAAAAGGGATCATTTTTAGGCTCATTTATTATATTTAGGCTCTTCAGAATAGAAAATGTATATGTCAATTTTAAGTCAGACACCTAGACCCCTTTGAACAGCGAGATATCCGAAGCATAACTGTATTCAATATTTTACTATAAAAATATGTTTCCCAATATGTGATATAACAGCAATATATCCGGGGGTATTATAAAAAGTAACACACTATATATTTAAACGTATTAGTGCTATTTAAATAAATTTCATACACGCAATTTAGTTTACTTTATATTTGAATCAGCTTGATTCATATTAAAGGGACACAGGCAATCTCGATTTCTGTAAAACTCGCGGCGTCCCGTTTGTTTTTCTTCGTAACTTGCATATTTGCAAACAATTATTAATACTGTTTTTAATAGTTTAACGAAGATTGTTGTTGTATATTACTACATTTGACATTATTGCACCAATAGTGAATTTATCCCGTGTTAGTTTAACGAAAATATATTGAAAACTCCAACATGGTATTTTTTTTGTTATACAATGTTTTATTTCATCATCCATTTGATACATTATACATGCACATATGGTATATAATAAATACTATTTAAACTACAGTTTATATTTATGATGAAATAATTTTCTTGTTTACAGACGAAGGTTATTAAAAAGAGAGTTATCTCCGAGTTTTTGAAAGTATAGAAGAGTATATTTTAGTATGCAGTTGGTAATATAATTATGTAAGGTTTGAAAGAAGAATATGGAGACTAAAAAGAAGAGAAGAGAATTCGGACAGAAGAGAAAGTTGCTTTGCTTTCCCTTTTGTTGTTTTTGGTATTGTATTATATCGTACTTTAATTAATACCAGTTTATTATTGGAAGTTTCGCCATTTAATATCATGGCTGTTTAATTTGTCGTGGTTCATCGCTATTTGCTTTTCTATTTCTATTTGTCTCAATAAATATTTCTTGAATTTGTTTGATTCGGGCAAGGATTTTAAACATTTGTTAATGAATATAAAATATTTCGCACTTAAAATAATGAAATTCTTCATATCTATAGCATGTTCTTGTCTTTGAATTCCGAAACAGACGGTTCTTAGATTGAAATCGATGTTTACGTTTAACGTATTTAACAATATGTGCAGCTCATTCCAAAATTGTTGAATATGCATACATTCCCAGAAAAGATGATTTAAGCTTTCTATGTTCATATTGCACCATTCGCATAGACTTGAGTGAACGATTTTGTATCTGAATAGCGATTTATTTGTGGGTATTATTCTCATTAAATATTTATATTGAAAGTTCCTTAATTTTATATTTATTGTCGATTTTATTGGTGTGATATAGACGTCTTTCCATTCTATATCTGTAAACATGTTTTCCCATTTTTTTTGTGGTTTTATTTCCATGTCAATTTCTGTATCTTTTTGTATCTGGACATTGTATAAGAATTTATTTGATTGTTTAGTATTAAGAAATTTATTTAGGAAACTTTTATTTCTTTCTGCATTAATATCTTCATGTTTTATCTTTTCTTTCCATTCTTTAGGTATACTTGCTATTATCGAGGAGTATTTTAAAAAGTCTTTGTTTGGTATTTGATATAATTCGCTTATTTCCTGAAATGTATAAAACTCTTTTTTTCTATAGTCAAAAATTTGTTCTAATAGTTTAATTCCTCTTTCTAACCAATCATTGTAGAAAATAGTATGCCCACCTGCTTTGATATTAAAATTATTCCATATTATTTCTTGACTAACATTTTCGTTACATTTATTTTCTTTTATTTCATTCCATGCTAATATAATATCTCTATAAAAGTTGTCTTTTGGAAATAATTTAAGAATACATGCTTTATTTAAATTGCAATCTAATAAGAGCTGTCCTCCGACTTTGTTTAATTCTTTGGTGTAAAATATTTTCCATTTGCCGTTATTTGTATTATCTAGTATTCGTTTTATCCAGTTTGCTTTTAATGCATTATGAAATTTAGTTATGTCAATCATTTTTATTCCTCCATTTTCATAATCCTGAATAATTGTTTTCCTTTTTATTTTATCTGGTTTATTATCCCATAAAAATGAGAACATTACATCGTTAATTTGTGTGATCTTTTCTTTTGGAGGGTTAGGCAGAACCGTTAGAGGATATATACTTTTTGGGAATGCAAAACATTTTATGACAGTAATTTTTCCTAGTAGCGTAAGTTTTCTGTGCTGCCAGCTTTTCAAACAATTTTTGAATTCTTCTACCTTCGGATCTAAATTTAAGGCTATTATATTGTTTCTATTTGTATGAAAATACATTCCTAGTGTTTTGCCTGATCAGAACACCAATGAAATTTATTTTTTGGACAATATTTAAAATCCGAGTTTTTTAGTGAGCCTGCCTTTAACGCTGTACATTTGGAGTCATTTAATTTGAGTCCTGATATATTTGTAAAATTATTTATAACATCCATTAAGGTTTCAAAAGATTTCCTTGTTCCATCTGTGAGAAACGATGCATCATCTGCGAATAAAGTTTGTTTAATTTCTTGATCATTTATAACTATTCCTTTAATATTTTTGTTATCTGTTATTTCATAAGATAGAAGCTCAATACAAATAAAGTTTGTTTAATTTCTTGATCATTTATAACTATTCCTTTAATATTTTTGTTATCTGTTATTTCATAAGATAGAAGCTCAATACAAATAATGAATAAATATGGGGACAAGGGGCATCCTTGGCGAACACCGCGTTCTACTGGGAAAAAGTCAGAAATAAATCCGTTATTAATAATACAACTTTTAGGATCTGTATAAAACATTTTTACCCAATTTATCAGAGAGTCACCAAAATTAAAATGTTTCAAGCATTTAAGAATAAACTCTTGGTTCAAACTGTCGAACGCTTTTTCGAAATCTGAGAAAAATAACAATGCCGATGTATTGTAGTCTTCAACATGGTCTAATACTTCAAATAATAACCTTATATTCTCACCTATGTATCTATCTTTTATAAAACCAGTTTGTGAACTGTCTATTAATGATGGTAAAACCATTTTTATTCTGTTTGCTATGGATTTTGTAGCTATCTTATAATCGACATTTAAGAGACTGATTGGACGCCAATTTTCTATATAAGCCGTATCTTTCCCTGTTTTAGGTAGAAGAGTTATAATGCTTTGTTTTTGTAATTCTGTCATGTTATTAATTTGCAGAGAGTAATTAAGTGATTTTAAGAGATATAATTTGATGTCGTTCCAAAATATTTTATAAAACTCGGTTGTGATGCCATCCGATCCTGGACTTTTATTATTGCTCATTTGTTTAAGGGCTATAGCACTTTCATATTCAGTTAGTAGCCCATTACATTTAATCTTATCTGTTTCATTCAGAGTGTTCATTGATTTATTATAAAAGTCGTACTTAGAGGATGTTGTTTCTCTTTTTTTGTAAAGATTACAATAGAAATCGGTTTGTGCGCCTCGTATTTCCTTTTGATTCATAATTAGTTTATTATTTACGATATATTTTGATACTGATTTTCTCTCTGCCTTCTTTTTTTCTAAATTTGAAAAGTATTTTGTATTTTTTTCACTTTGTTCTATAATTTGTGCTTGTGAACGTATTATTATTCCTTTTACTTTTGTATCTATCAGTTCATTCATTTCTTGTTTTTTATTCTCTAATTCGATTTTTGTATTTTTTATATCATTATCATTTAGTACTATTTAAAGTTTATGTTCTATGTTCTGTATATCTAATATCAATTTACTCTCTTTTTCGCGATCCAATCTTTTTTTTGTTGTAGCATATTTTATTGTTTCGTTTCTAATTGTGCCTTTAAGTATTTCCCATAAAGTGTTCGGGTTTGAATCTTTGTTTATTTCTGCAATTTGTTGATTATTATTTCTTATGACACTTTGGTATTCAGTTTTTAATAAAAGACTGTTATTTATTTTAAAGTATCCAGGTCCTTTAATTATTTTTACAAAGTCAAAGCTTATGATAATAATGGAGTGATCCGATTTATAACCGGGTTTTATAACACTTTTATTTGAATAATTTACCAGATTATCAGATATTAAAAAGAAGTCTAACCTACTAAATATTGGTGGTTTAGTATTTGAATGCCATGTATATTGAAGTTACATGGTATTACCTTTAATTTATATATATATGCAAGCAGCTTTAAATCGAAAATCATATTTGAATGATAAACCGGAGGTGCTTATTTTAATGAAATTGTTCAAGATTGCTACGCGCCCCTTTAAAATCATTATTACGTTCTCTATTCATGCAATTATATCTTCTTTTTTAATTTCACACGTATCACAAAAACGTTATTGGATTCTAGCGAATGATTCAGACATTGGTGTAAAAATATAAAAAGGATTTAAACAATGCATTTGTTATATTGGGACAGCGACCTCAGAGGGAGCTAATATACCCATAGTATGTATCGAAAAGACGCGGGGCAGAGGTGTTATCTCCAGCCACAATGCATTATCCACTAAGACACTGAGGCCACTTTGTAAATAAGTCTTCAGTACTCTCTCTCTCACATTATATAGAAATATATATATTACATTGCTTTTCAAATCAGTTATACCCATCTTCCTCTGTGTCAGCCCTATTTATTATTATTAACAATGAACATTTTGCAATTTATATATTAATACTACTAATTCAATTATACACGTAAAATCCACTCTAAAAAGATTTTTAATGTGTTGTCTATTAAATCTCGTATTTCAAGTCACGTTCTTTTTTTCTTTTTTGGGGTTTTCCCTTATTCCCATTACGGCTAATGCTGTTTTCATTTATTAAGTAAGCTACTTTTACAACACTAAATAATTTGAAATATTTAATTGTCATATTTCCAGTGTGTATATTTTGAAAATATCTAATTACTGATGTCGAGTAATAAAATCGCAGTGTGCTTGTACACACTACGCGATCTATGGATTAAACAATTAGTGATTGTCGATGTCGGGTGTTTATGGCAGTAAAACAGTTGTAGCATATCGAACATCCCGGCTAATTAAACAATGTATTTAGTTAAGCATATATTAACTCGACGGTGACATGAATATAAATGGTGGGTGAATGCATGGGGTTTGCACATAGGGATTAAGATATTAATGCCTCAACTATTGTTTGTAATTAATATAAATGTTTGTTTTATTTGCTGTATCAATCAAACACTCTTAAAATAATCGATCGTAGATGAGACTTATCTAATTATGCTATCTTTTTCTGATTAGTCAAAACCAAAGAAAAGGATAAAAACTACAAAACGCGTTTTCATGCGCACTTCGAGCGTTTGAAAACCCGTTTTAATGGTCATTTTGCGTTTCTAAACGACAAACGAACGACAAACTGGTTTGAAACGGTAGATTAACGTAAAACTCGGTAATAAAGCGATTCGATAGCTGTAACACATGCATTGAAATCAATTATTGAAGGCAATATATTCTATTTATTGAACCCTGCCGTATACTTGAAAGTGGAGAATTTTTAAAAACACACTTTTAAAATTTATGTCAAAAGCTGTATGCCCTCCTACTCGATCTATTTCTCAAAATGAAACCATTAATATTATTGTTAATCAAAAACATGTATGGTCTTGAAACTGAGTGCATAACTTTAATGATTATTATCTAAACTGACATGCGAAACTCCATATTACAGTGTCAAATGTCATATTTAAACTTGGGACATATATTACTATATGACTCAACAGTTTAAAAAAAATTAGATTTCAAATATCGTTTTAAAACTTTACATGAACTCTTTACAATTTGAATTGATATGTTTTTGTCCTAATACAAAGAGTAAATATCGACCGATTCAACATGTTTACGCCATTCAGTATTTGAATCGCAAAGCATTTGAACACTTAATTTACGAAAAAAACCGAAGATTGATGTTAAATAAAACAAAAGCTATGGCTCGAATTAATGGCACTTATGGGTATTATGGGTAATTGCAGGTAATTGCTGGTATGTATTTTATAAACGTCATTGCTAGTTAAAGAATAAGAATACAATAATTAAAATGCATTTATGTTTTCTGTAATTTATTGTTGAGAAAACTTTACAAATGTTACGTGACAAATTGAATATTGCCCAGAACATAAGGGCGCACATGTGCAATATGGAACATATGTTACTTCTGTCAGAGGTGATGAACATCAGTTATACACACTATATACATTCCGAGGTATGAGATATCACACACATAGCAGTGAAGCGCGGTGATCTAGTGGTAAAGCGTTAGACACGGATCGAAAAGGTGTGGGTTCGATACCCGCCATTATCATATGTGTCGTGTACCAATGCAAGACACTTTATCTGCATTTGCTTAGTACTGGTTTCGCCCAGTAAGACATCGATAGTGATTAAAATAAATTGAGAGACATTTCGTTACAATCGATGTAAAATAAATCAGTTTAAACTAAAACACACATAACAGGTTTCATAACAGTGATACCACCTTAGAACGGTCATATGCTAAAGTGGTCATTGGGTAGTTATACCGGGCTTTAGGATGTACCACTCTTGACCTCCTGTCATTTTAATAAAATAGGGCACTGTAACCATGATCACATGATCTCCTAAGCTGTTACCAAAATAGGCCGAATGAATGGGCGATATATACCTAAAACACAGCGATAATCATGAAAACATGAATATTAACTGAATTAAAATTAAAAAAAAATACATACTGACATGGCAAAAGTCAGAACAATTTGGAAACGTTAAACTGTTGAACTGTTAAATGTAAGACCTGACAAGACTAAATGCAAACATCAAATGTCATCATAGGGTCCAAAATATGTCTGATCATTGTACAATCAAAGAGGAAGAACAGTAAACAATAATATGCTCTTAACCTATTTAATAGGTAGAATGTAACGAGAAAGGAAGAGAAAAACTAACAACAACATTGTTGATTTTACATATTTAATTAACTAGTACAACAAAAAATATTCACTTCCGTAATACAGATACATTAGATCCAGTTTTTCTTTACAATCCGATTTCAGAATAAAGTTCTGATACTTTTGTCAAGTGTCCCTTTAATCCAAATTGTCATGTGTCCATTTACATTGATTCTTCATAAACCGTTCAAACGTACCTATTTCCATGTCGCAAGTGTATTTAAACTAAACTGGCTGATACAAAACATGATAATGTTTCATTTCTGTTAGTGTACTTTATTACATGTATAATGCTTTACAAAATGGTCTAAACTGATGATCTTCGCATCATGTACGGATCTTAAATGGTGCAAAATGTGCAACTTTGGCTAGTCGCCAGTTCAATGCCAGACTATGTCGATACTACTATGATGTTACATAGTATAGTAAAGAAACGCTTCTTTAATTGTTCACAATCTAAATGTCTTATATACAATTGATATGGATGTATGCGACAATGAAACAAATATTCAACTTTAAAAAATGTCTATAGTTTTCACATCGACAACACTTCGTATCAGTTTTGTAAATTTTATTAACTATCATTATATCATGTGTAAACACATTTAACCAATATTTATACTGAAAAATAAAATATCGATATTGTTATAAATAACACGAGGAAATTAACATTGTTCTAGTCAAATAAGCTATTTCAAAACAAGACTAAATTAATGTGGAGGGTGGGGTTGGGGTTGGGGTAGGTATAGAAACTTGGGTTGATATAACATTATCGTTAGAATTTCATACGAATTATAATACAATTTGGGGCAGGGTGTGAAATTCTATTTTTTATTTTTATCAGTTTTAATCCAAAATTGCTGTCATTTTAAAGAAGTGTGTTGTGAGGGGATGAGAATCGAGCAATTCTTTATTGTGGCCTGATTTCAGTTTTTTATTGATATTTCATCTGTGTATCTGAATTTAATCAAAATGGTTTTATATGTAAATGATTGAGTTCAAATTTAAATTTTAATATCCAAATAATGGTAGATAAAATGAAACTAATAAGTTTGAAATAAATATAGCTTTACTAATATGTTTCTAATGGATAATTACATAAGTTACAGTTACATAATGCAGTTAATACAGTTAATTGTCAGTCTTAACAAAAACATGTACATTAATAATTTAAAGACAAGTCATATATTTCAATCAATATTTGACAAAAAGTTGAAAATGAACAATTGGTATATGGTTTGAAGGTGGGTGGGTGGGAGGATATACAGTATGCACATTTTAAGATAAATAGATCAAGAAATATTTGTTTTACGTTTTGTTTTTAAATGGGCACCCTCCCCTAACCCACACCCGTACCCAATCCAAATAATTAGATGAGGATTTGTAAAAATCATCTTCCCGCCACCAACCAAAGCCCCTAAACAAAACTAACAGCAAAGGAATTTTTACTTTTCCCCATTATCCTGCCTATAATTCTCATCCCCATGTCCTCCATGTGACGGGATACCATAAATCTATGGAGGCAGGGCGGGCCGCATGATTGATATAGATGTATATTTGATAAAACAAAACAGCATAGACATATGTAAAAAAAATCAAAAAAACATTCGGGTGGTGGTTATGATGGAGTGGTGGGATGGATTGGGGCGAAACATATTGATAATTGATGAAACAATACAACATAGAGATATGTAAAACATAAATAATAAAAAGCAAATTCGGGTCGTGGGGATGATGGAGTCGTGTGATGGTTGGGGGTTGGGGTGAAACATATTGATAAATTGATAAAACAAAACAACACATAGAGATTTGTAAAAAAACAAATTCGGGTAGTGATGATGGGGTGATGTTTTGGGGATGGGGGTGTGGGAGTGGGGCGGGGGTGCATAAAAACAACACAGAAATATGTAAAAACAAATTCAGGTTTCTGGTTGGAATGGGGAAGGAGGAGCCTATGCGCTAATATGGGTGGTGAAGTATGAATAAGATGAATAATGCTATAAGAAATCCCAAACCAAAAGTTGGGTGACATAAGAAAAATATTTTAAGAAATATAGATATTTACACCAGCTTACACGCCAGCCTTGATCTGTCTTTATTGCACCTTGCATAAGCCATCACAATTTTGATTCCATTGGAGCCCAACATTTGTAGAAGACAAAATAACTTACGCAACCGTTTACAACATACTATACGGAAACTAATTCCCAAATTTAGTTGAGGTAGGACAAGAAATATAAGAGATATAGACAGCTTACACGTACCATTTGTTGTGACATGATACAGTTTAAGGGCTATCAGAATTTTGGTTCCATGTGAGCCAAGGACGACAGTCAATCACAAATAAACACAGAAACAAAGAGGAAATTTACAGATGAATAAGAGGCAAGATAAGACATCACAAACACAAAAGGGCTGACAATAGGGTTACCGCCTTGGAACGGTTTAAACCAGTTTCTATGGTGCTCAAAACCTCACTCTTACCCTACTGCCATCCCAATAAACCGTTAAGAGTACGACAAGACAATATTAAAGACAAGCTTCAAACTCTACCGTACTATAAGGATTTAGGTAGACGTCATCATAAATACTGAAATGGGGATCCATTGGAAGCAGTAAACACAACGAAGAGATACAAGTAGCAGACTCGGTTTTGTTGAGTCTGATCATGAATGGTAATGTACTCACGCCTTCTAGCATATTCTAATTTAAAGCCACAAAGACTGGGCTTGATGATCCCAAAGGATCAGTAAGAAATAACATTACTGATTTATAGTCGGGCAACTATTTATGGCCGCCACACAGCACTAAGCAAACGCTAGTGTGAATGTCAATAAATACTGAAAAGGAGATCCCTTGGAAGCAACAAACACAACCAAGAGATACAAGTAGCAGACTCGATTTTATTGAGACCGTTCATGAGAGGTAATGTAAATTGAAATTGTTAAAAATAGGGTAAAGTTATGTATTGCCTCTGCGATGGGAAAGCAATATATGTTGAGAGAATGTGTTTGAATTATATTCAATCTCTCAAACAATTACAACTGCAAATGCCAATTTCGGATTCGGAGATTTATAATGTTCATAATTACTTTTGATTGTTTATATTATTAATATATTCGTATTTGAATACGACAACATGATTTATGTTTTAACTCCAAGGTAGAATGAACAGAAGTTAAAGACAATATATTATAATTTCTTCATGAAATATAGATCTACTTATTTTAGCCAATATAGCCTTTTTCAGTTTCTTAAACAAAACAGAGTGCACATCAGTTATGTAGAATGTCATGTCGTAGGACATATATCTAGCATAATTTAATAAGAACAAATATATAACACGCGTTTGAGTGCATAAATAATCACAAAAAATCTTCACACAAAATACACTGTTTTTCTCCACATGCCTACATAAATTAAGAAAAATGTCTACTTAATTTATTATGCGACGGACTGAAAGTTTAGTCTGAGATCCGATCCCTTTAAGTCATAAGCCATACTTATTTATACGATGCGCAACAAGATATCTATATAGTTTACTCTTTCAGAATCAAAGTTTGATGTCGGTGGCCATCTAGTAACGCGTACAGTTCTTACCTTGTCAGGGTCCATTAATAAATATATCATTTAAATAAGATGGGTTTCATTAGATATAAAAGAAATTCAAAAACTTGTGTCACCCGACCCATCTGTATATTTGGCAATACAAATAAAGCAAAACGCACTACACGAGTGTATGATTTTACCTGCATATTTAACTCAAATCTACCTTAACACGCTTAGTTGTTGTAAAAGTCTCGTATTATTTTATGGCTACTTTACAAATCGAAAATTAACTTTTAACAGGTACCCAAAATCAGCTAGCTAGGGACAAAATAGTTCTTGTGAAAATCAATACGATCATAGATTTAGCTGTTAAGTTATAAAGTGTAGTTTCTTTACCTCTTATTTTATTTGTGTATACTATACTTTTATTATAAACTTGTTTTTGTATACTGCTTTTAGTGGTTTATGCATACATGTTCTAACTAATTTTTTGCAATACACAAAATATACGCGTTGCGGTTGTAAGATATTAACTATAAGACGGACATTTAATAGCGCTGTTTTACATTCATAAATGGATGGGTGTAACACACTATAATAGTTAGCATGACGGCTTCGTGTGGTCGTCAGATCGAGCCCAGCAAGGACGTAACCGGGATTTTCACAAAACGTTCCAGAATTTAGCTGGCCAGTCATTTGGATCATACTAAATACCTTGGTCTTAACATACTTCAAAAGCAAAATTAAATAAGAGCCCACCTAGATAGGGTTCTCCCACTCTGGGATGTGCAACGGGTTGTTACACTTTACAACTTATGAATACCTAATCACCCTTCGCCTCCCCACCACATACTGGTTATGCAAAACGTTCGTTATATGCTAGTAAATTTATAAAAACACATATATGAAATGTGTCTTAGTTTATGGCATCGGGGCAAATATATAGTGTTATTGTATATTTTTTGATGTTAATAGTCTTTTGTTATCGTCTGTATAACCGAATATATAGAGAGTATTTAACTGTTGAGTTATAGAATAAAGCAATTAATCACGAGATGGTAGACGTATGATCTTTTCACGAACGAGTTTATACTTAGGTAGCGAGTGGGGTAGTGATGGGGTGTGGTGGGGCATAAGCGGTGTTGCAACTTACATTTCCTCTCATGTACAGAATGCAACTGAGTCTGTGTATTGAGTATTTCTCCTTTGTTTGAGAGCGTTGCTTTCAAGCAACCTTTTTAGACCTTTTCAGTATTTTTCAGACCTTTTCAGTCTTTTTCATACCTTTTTATTTTTCAGTCTTTGTCAGAAATTGTCAGTGTTTTTCAGACCTTTTCAGTCTTTATTACCCATCCCATTTTTCTTCTTCGAGGATGTTAGTTCTAAAAATCTATCATTTTCCCTCCACTGTAGATATCAACATTCTTTCATGGCTTATTTAACGTGCTGAATCTTTCTCTGCTGGTCTTCTTTGTCTGACATCTGAGTCTTGCACGCTCAACGTGTGTGATACTGGGTGGTGCGAGGAGAATTGTAGTTATTGGTCTGTGTATATCTCTCTCTTATAGACTAGCAATGTTACTGCCCCATCCTCTTTCCCGACCATGGGTCTTTCTATCTGTCTCTTCTTCAAATGTTAACTTGATACTTCCCGGAGTATCCGTTTTGTTTTGTGCTGTGTTAGTTGACAGACTGGTAATTTCTTGATAATCTCCAGTCATCCGTTTTGTGTAGTGCTGTATTAGTTGGCAAACTGGTAATTTCTTGATAATCTCCAGTCATCCGTCTTGTATTGAGCTGTGTTAATTGGCAAACCGGTCATTTCTTGATAAGCTCAAGTCATCCGCATGTGTTAGTTGGCAAACTAGTCATTTATTGATAATCTCAGGTCATCCACATGTGTTAGTTGGCAAACTGGTAATTTCTTGATAAACTCCAGTCATCCACATGTGTATTGTTTTATTTCAAAGACGAGGTACACACGTGATCGGGACAATGGCAGTGGTCTTTTGTTCCAGAATGTATATAAAAAACTATCTGTGATACTGGACTACACAGCGAAGTCCCAAATTTATGTTGGCAGACGGTTGGATGGGAAGACAACCAGCACTTCGTGGAAGCCATTGTGGTTAGGCAAAATATACCAATCTTAAACAGGGACCAATGAAGTATACCTTCAGGAGCATTTACAAATCATTGTTTGCCACTGGAAACCAAGACAACAGGGGTAAACAGTTCCAGTGACGTCACTCATGTCAATGTTCACAATCTGATAAAGGTCTTTGACCGAAACAGTGACAAGAAAAAGAATATGATAATAAAATTGGATAAGTGGCGTATAAAAAAATGTATTTAATAACATACATCTGTCTTAATGAATCGTTTTGTTGTCGTACGCTTCTAAATGTGGACATATATCTTTGCTTCAGCAATAATTCAAATCAAACCAATGACAGTGGTGCTGATGGACGGTGCCACTCAGAAAGTATTGATCAAAACACTTGTTTGCGTACTAAGGTGGTGAACAAAATATTATTGAAATCGGATGAGGCATTACCAAAGTTATGGGACCGGACGGACGGAAGGAAGGAAAGATGGATAACGGCAATTATATATCCCTCCGCCTAATCGGCGGGGATAAAATGTGAAGTTATTTAGAAATGTTTAAAATTTATAGTGAAATGGGAAATATTGTAAAATGAAAATGTCAGAGCAAGTTGGTCACAACATACGTATACATGAGAGCTCGGTTCCTTTCGAAAACTAATCAGATTCAATCATACATGACAGAGTTATCGCCCCTTGAATGTCTGAAAAATAGGATTTCTGTAAAGACGTTGTCGGTGGCGATATGGCTAAATCAAAACAACCTTCATTGAATTAGAATAAGTATAAAAAAAAAAAATTAAAAAAAATACATCTAGTCTTTGATGAAAATAAATGTATGGTTTGATAAAGAGATGTCTGTGGTACATAATTATATAATATCTTCTACTCGCGTATATTTGAACGGCCTTTGATAGTAACCATGATGTAATATAAAAGGTTTCCATTAAATATCATGGTATTCAAATTATTTACTCTTCAAATGTGCATGTAACGAATGTAATTATTAAAGAACCTTTAATTATATCAAAATCAATATTTTGCAGACAAGGTGTCCATAAATTTACAAGTGTTTGCCAAGGATAATCTTTATTATTGGTATAAATATTGCTGTCATGTATTCGGCTATGTTAAGATTTGTGAATGCCACTTGAAATCTGCCTTAGTGTTTGTCACACCTTTAAATTACCAATTTGAATTGTTACGTTACTTAATGTCATTAATTTATTTAATATATCTCTTTCATCTACGCATGCTTATGATATAAATCAATTAATAAATATTATCGTTTGTCTTTATATACATCCTTCTAAACCGATAATATACCGATAATCTCTATTAGATTCGTTACTAAACTTTTATAGCTACTTTCGGTATTCTCCGTACTACGCACCTGCTATTTTCGTTATATTTCGGAATGTATGGCACGGTATAGATTTTACCCCCAACCTTGTGTAGACGCTTGTGTACGTTATAAGGCATATGCGCATTAATGTGTACAGGATCAAATCCCTTCATAAACATCGTATTACTTAAACTTAAATTAAAATCAAACATTTTTACCAACGCTTACATATTTATCAATATTTTGTCAATATCGAATCTTTTGCCCATTTATTATAGCCGGAAAATGGTACTACTTTTATCGTGCTGTAATTTAGTGATCTTCGGTTTCTAGTAGAACTGCGTTGTCCGCCAGATTTTCCACTACATAGGACGGTTGCCTGACGCACCGTCCAAAAACTTACTCATGCTATTAAATATCACAACCTGTAACATATTCCTTTATCCTATTCACAAGGTAAATGCATTTCTTTTTCTTGGCATCACAATAAAATACGCTATTTTGCGAAAGACTTAATGTCACATTTAGTTTGTATTAGTGTGCAGTTTTATACCAACTTAATAAGCATAAGAGTCGGAGGAGTATAAGATATGAGCCTTAATCGCGTTTTATGATGATTGTATTTTGATGATCTTCAGTGTTAGCTCACCGCTACACCAACCACCTTCGCAGCACACATACACATGTATAAATATACTTGAGAAAGAAATGATCAAAAAGTATGAAAGAAAAAATATGGAAATCGACAAAGGCAATAAATACAAAAAATACTGCAGTCTCGGTTTGATTGAGACTGTTAATGATTCGTAGTGAAAAAGTGCTTGCTACCGTTCACGCCCTCTAGCCTCGGGTTAAGCAGAACACAATATTTAAAATAGATAAATTTGAGCCATCCCGAAGATGGTATGCATATGACGGTGAACATGGAACCTTCAATGCGGTATTTTACACTATTTCATGTCAAGCGGCGTATAGTCCCAGTTTCTAAACAATGAACTAATGCTATGAAAATTGACATGTTAATTAATTTGACAAACTATGAAACAAAGCACTCAACATATAGGGGTTGTGTAAGCAATACACATCATGACAGATCATGACATAATGTCGAGTCGACATAAGCTTGTTCTCATTTATATACATACTAACGTTAGTATATAATAGAGAAAACAGATCGATACACAACTAATTTAGGATCAGTATATATGTATAGTTCTTTTTTGTTCAAATAATCTATCGTAAATTTACCAGTTATTGAAAATCCACCGATAACTCCACTATATTGTCTATTGAAAATGAATACCATGTTTTCTATTGAAATTTATACTGTGTACTGAAATTACTTTTCGTAATAAATACACGAAATACATTTGATTATAAACACAGACGTTCGCTTCTGTTTTACTTTAGTATAACCATATTTTGAATTGTAAACAAAACAGACTTACTTACCTAATTAACTCAGTATTTCCTATAATGCATTCATCTCAAAATCTCGCCAAATCACATCTAGACAAAACATGGTTGGTTAAATATATTTATTATATAGCTTCCATCTCTATGACTCAGTTACATAGTGCACTAACACTGTATGGCGTGAAGAGCTAGTTGCAACAGTATTACACTAATGTAAATGAATGCGTTAACTTGACAATGAATCATCGTGTGTTATCTACATGCACGATGTATGTCATTGTTACATTGTTAGAAGCACGTGTTACAACGGCGTAGGATTGTTACATATGTTTAAAATGGTGGTGTTGCTGTAACATTTGTTACGACTAGTGTTTACAACGGTATAACAAGTTTTTCAGCGGTGGTGTTGGTTGTAACATGTGTCCCAACTACTGTGCTGTTTGAAAGTGTGTAACAAAGTTGTTTTAACTTTTGTTACCGTTTTGTTGGTTGTCGCATGTGTTGCAAAGACGTTGGTTGTAATATGTGTTAAAAGGTTTATGTTGTAACATGTGTTTCAATGTTGTTGTTTGTAGCTTGTTGTATATAGGTGTTGGTTGTAACATCTGTTATAACTTGTGCTAAAATGTTGTCAGTTTTAAAAATGTGTTAGACAGATAAGTGTTTTTTTAAATGTATAGCCTATTGTTATGATTGTTTTACAAGTATTAGTTTGTTTTAGACATTTATAGTACGAGTGTGTATCTTATTGTTATGATTGTTTTACAAGTATTAGTTTGTTCCAGACATTTATAGTACGAGTCTGTATAGTTATGGCAATTGTCTCTACATTCCACATATGGAGGTACAGCTAGGTCTTGAATACTATTGAATTGAAATACTCAGCATAGAACTGAATCAGGAACCCTTTTGATGTAATGCATGTTTTTGAAAACTTAAACCCGTCAACAACGGACACAACTGAACAACGTTAACCGGAAATTGTCACGTGCGTGAGTAAGGCGGGGTTAAGTTTCCAAATGCGGAATGACACAGCACGAGATATTTCGAAAGATAAACATTCAAGAAAAATGTCTGCTGAAATACATGGAAGGTCATACATAAAATTGCCTAGATAGACGAGATAGTATTCTCTTTGGTGAGTTTTTAAGTCTAATCAGTTTAGTCTATTGGAATATTGCGTTTGTTTATGCAGGTATTACGTGAGGTCTTCAGAAACCTCGCAAGAAATGTGCTTATCGGGGTCGGTACGGAGTCCTACCTATAATTCAAGGCATATGCATCATGGCTCTATGGTAGGTACATAATGCAATAAGAGCCATGCTTCTCATATTATGCAAAATACAGACAACACTAAATATAGAAAATACGAATTTAATGCTTGGAACTCTACCAATAAACTTAATTATTTGTGAAAAAAGCACATCTCTAATGTCAGAGTTGGTCAATCAATTAGATACCGGATTCTTTGGATTTTGGTGGACGTATAGAATACTTTTGAAAATGGCAGCTAGTTCATTTTTCAGAATACACGTAATTTAATTTAAAAAATACTAGTAGCAGCTATAACTATTCTGTTTGTTAATTACCGACTTATTCTGTGTAGGACAACCAATCCCTTCTAACCTAAAATAAATTTATTTTTAAACAATCTGTTTGACTTCACAGATTTAGTAAGTGTTCAATTCCACTTCAATCTTTGTAGCTACTTAAAATATACCATTTTTTTAAAAATAAAAGTGAAAGTAGATCTCTATTTTTCCTTTAGTTCGGTTAGACGAAAGCTGTTCATATGCTTGAAGGGGTACACAATAGATAACGTTTGAACTACATTCGCTCTATTATGTACATCAATTACGTTTAGAGTTTAGATTTTACGTTACGCCTCAGTTAATAAACACTAAGTAAAATATAATATATTAGTCAGGCTAAACATCTTAACACACCTATGTCTACTGTACGTCAAACTATCATACTGCATGGGAGTAAACACTCGGTAAACTATGACTGACAGTACACATTTTGAGTTTCATTATTTACACAGAAACAAAAAATATGTATTTAAAGTGATATAACATATAACAAACCTGATAAAGTCCTTCAATGTACGACCTTTTACAACAGCACGTTTATTATATCCATTGTCTTTCCCAACACTACTGCTTATTATATAAAACTACCAGTAGTCTTATTGGGAAATATTCCAATAAATAAAATCGATATAATCAATAACAGTATTAAATTTTAGTGCATTTTCTGAAAATGGAATTGAGGTTAGCTGGCTATCCGATATTATAGGGCGTTTATTGGTTAAAAATTGTGTGTAATTGATATGCGTTCATTACAATGCAACCCAGTTTACTGTAAGACAATATTTTCTGATAAAAGCATTGAAAGCAATCTAAATGACGTCAGGTTTGGACGGTTTCGTGTTACTTGTCTTGAAATGCTATGGTGTAGGTATTATTTTGTAAACGAACCTTTTAACGTCATCCAATCGGATTTCAGGACATTTGTCAAGTGCGTTATAATAACTAGATATATAACCAAGGTATTATTTGTTTTAAAAAGTGTATCTTTGTAAACGCAAATTACTAACTTTCAGTCGTAACGCTACAATAATTAATTTAAGCAATGGAACAGTTACAGGGAAGTAGTGCGTATCAGATCAGGGCTATTCCATTAAAGCTTACCAGGGACCCCAGGAACGCACTTTAAAAAACATCTATTTGTGAACCCTATTTTCTGAAATTTGGCTTTTTAAACCCTATTTTATATCTATGAGGGGATGTTCAATTTCAAAAGTGCCTTCCTTCCTGTGGTCACTGTGTTGATATAAACCATTTGAAAGTCTATTCCGAGACTTACCAAATCCTTAAGAAGACTGGAGGTTATCGGGACGAATTGTGGATACCAGTGCGATAAAATGAAACCATCCTAATGTGTTATAGGTACAGTCGCACAAATATGAGTGCCATGTTTAGTAATTGAAAAAGAAAAACGCCGTACACTTTGAGCTTTATAAATAAAAAGTATGAAAGGAGACATTTGCAAATCGTCGAACACGATAAATACAAACATTATTGCAGTCCCGGTTTGATTGAGACGGTAGTGAAAAGTGCTTGTTACCGTTCACGCCCTCTGGCCTCGGGTTGAGCAGATCTCAATACTTAAAACGCCAATAGTACATACATTTTAGTCATCCCGAAGATGGTATGCATATGACGGTGAACTGGAACCTCCAAGCGGTATGTTTACACCATTCCATGGCCAGCGGCCTACGATAGTCCAAGTTTCTAACAAAACGCGTTGTCCTAAACGACAAAAGAATGGACGAAAAAAAAAGGATTTTAGATGGGAGAGGTTATGAAGCCTGTGTATCACAGGTAACAGTCAAAAAAATAATTTAAAAAGCAGAAAAAATGTCCTAAGAGTAATTAAACAATACTCAGTTTATCACCGATACATGTATCTGTAAATATCGGGCTCAGCGATCTCCAAAGATTGGAATAAATAATAGTTCTGATTGCAAGCACTAGGAGATGTTTTACCGGCGCCACACTGCTTAGGCAAGGCTACTGTGATATACAAAAGTATGAAAGGAGAAATTTCAAAATCTTCGAAGATGATAAATACAAAATATATTGCAGTCTCGGTTTGGTTTAGACTGTTCATGAACGGTAGTGAAACGTGCTTGCTACCGTTCAGCCCTCTAGCCCCGAGTTGAGCAGAACTCAATATTTAAAATGCCAATAGTACATAAATTTGAGCCATCCCGAAAATGGTATGCATATGACGGTGAACATGGAACCTTCAATGCCATATTTTCACACCATTCCATGGCCAGCGGCGTATGGTGCCAGTTTCTAACAAAACGCGTTGCCCTAATCGAGAAAACAATTGATTTTTTTGGATCTTCCAGCCTAATTACTGTGACTTTGGAGCAGATAACTACATGAACCGGCGCTAACGGTATTGCAGCCTATATTACTTCTCCTGAACAGCCCAAGTCTGCTACTTTTCTCTCTTGCTTTTCTTCGTTTCATCAAAGGTATTCCCTTTTCAGCATTTATTGACAGGCAAACTAACGTTTGTTTAGTGCGGTGTGGCGGCTGTAAAAAGTAGCCCCAACTTTAAATCAGTAGTGTTACCTGTTACTTATCAGTCCTTTGGGTATTCGATCCGAACCATTGTGGTTTCATAACCTCTGCTCCCAATTTAATTGCCTTTTGTTTATTTCGCCAATTGTTTTCTCGTTTAGGGCAAAGTATTTTGTTAGAAATTGGAATCATACGCAGCTGGCCGTGGACTGGTTTAAAACTATCACATTGAAAGCTCCATGTTCACCGTCATATGCATATTATCTTCGGGATGGCACAACTATTCGTACTATTGACATTTAAATGTTGAGTTCTGCTTAACCCGTAGCTAGAGGGAGTGAACGATAGCAAGCAATCTAAGGTGCGTGTGAGGAACTGCATATGATATTACCTCTCATGAACATACTCAATAAACCGAGTCTGCTATTTTCCTCTCTTGCTTGTGAGTAGTATAGAAACTGGGGGTACCAGGCCAGTTTTCCCTCGCGGGGAATGAGAACAACTGTGAAATATGCCAGGGGGTACTCAGGCGTAACTCTCGTTTACACCACCAAGATCTAAATGTAAGTCACGCCTAAATCAACACCCCAACATATTTCAGCAGCTTTCTCAAGCAACCCCGCTCAGGGAAACTCGCCTGATACCCCCAGTTTCTATACTACTATCAATCCGGTTTGCCATTTTAATAACATAACATTTGCAACTCGTTAGGAGAGCGCAATTTTGTTTTATGTCTACTTTCGTCGAATCTACTTTCGGCGAAGTTTTTTCAATAGCATTTGCAACTCGTTAAGCAAAGTCAGACGGAACCGGGCAGTAGTCTTCATCATCGCTCTGCATATCATTTTTTACCATGGAGTATTTTATTTTCCTACACTTTGCTATTTTGTATTTCAGTTCAAGAAGCTCTTCTCTGTTACTATTCAGCTCACGTTCATAATTATCCATTTCAACCAGCAATCGTCTCTTTTTAGTTTCCATAAAACCATCACGAACTACTTCATATTCTACTTGGAGTTGTCTGCCTCTCATCAATTCTCTTCTATATTTATCTTTTAAATTGTTAAGTTTTCTGCAAACCTTTTCTAATCTTTCTTGTCCCATTATATAATAATATTATATGTTATTATTTTTAAGCCCATATTTAATATTTTCAATATCCTTAAATGAGACCCAACTATTAAAATCCTCATAGATGTTAAACTCTCAGTTAAACAAAAATAAATCGATAACATTGTGTGTTGGCAAAATAAAAACAAAATACCACGACGAAAATCTTATATCAAAAACAAATGAGTTTTGCAATTGTTTAGATCGTGGGAGAAACATAGTTTATGACAAAGTCAACCGTTATCAAAACATTTGCACTACCCATGCTCATGTATCCTCTTACAGTTTTAAGGAGTCTAAATGAAGTTCGCATTAACCGAATAACAAACAAATGTTTTAGTTGGAAGGTAAAGCCTACAAAATAAACATTATTGTGAAAATGCGAGGTTAAAATGATTGATATAAACCTGTTTATAAATTTAATAAAAGTAGGTTGGATTAAAAAAATCTAGATCTTCAGATCCTAACAATCACGGTAGTTCTAGGGCAATATAATGACAGAAATTAATAACTGTGGAGGTAAAACATGAACGCACATTGAATGGTCCCGCCATAATTCCATTAAGAGATGGAAAAGCTTGTATAAGCAGGATTTTATAACGGATATGTCAAAAAAATTACATGTTTAAAAACATTTTTTACTGAAGAAAATGCAATAATCTGTTTAAAATTACCTACTTGATGTTTTAGTTTTACAATATGCAAACCTTTTATGTCGAAATAAGGTTTTATTTCATTCCCCAGCCATCCCCGTTTTCGCTTCTTGGACAAGGGGTATAAAAGTTGATACTCGGACCACGTAATAAATTTTAATACGATTGGAGCAAAAACAATTACACTTAATTTACAGTTTTTATCCCAAATAATTGAATCATGATGAATAATTAATTTTAGGGAGAACAATATTTGAGGCAAATTATATGGAACAACACTTTTATCAAACACAAAGGAAAGATGCTTTATTATAAAACTAAAAGTGTACAATACATCGAACAATAATGGGCTTAAAACTGTCTATACATTTGATCATGTAAAGGCGGTTTTTAATCTAAGTAACTCTGAGTTTCTTCAATATTATAAAATCATTCAAAGCATTCCAAAGATGTGGAGGAAAGTTATTCAAACAGAAATAATAATCAATATTTATACTGATCAAACATTGTTGAAAGAAAGAAAGAAAACAAGAAATGCAAATAAAGTTATATATAATAAAAACTAGACGTATTCAGAAGGATCTCGGCATTACACAGAAATATTTACGAATCTTAACTGGAAACTTATTCATCCGACATATTTTGAATGCTTAACTGACACTAAACTTAGAACTTTACAGTATAAAGCTATAGTTCTCCCAACAAACACATTTTTTGTTTAAAGAAACTAACCCACCAAATAAAGGCAAAATTACAGTAAATGTTACAGTACTTAACCGTTTATCAAAACTATATCTGTGTTCAGGTAATATAATAATGTATATGTGCCTATTAAAAGTATAGTATTTGAAAAGTGGATTCTAGCCAGCAGACAATACCTTGGTGGTCTGCATTTAATGCGAAAGTAACACCTACATCTGCAGTACCTTGCCAATGTGATGTAGGGTATTGCCAAGTCATTGATGCTTCAACAACACAGCTTCCTGTTGTGTACAATGTTCTGAAACGGTCTATTAATATGGCAGACCAACTCCATCAAACTGATGTTGTCATTGTCTTCGATCAGGCTATATATGCAAAGGCATTGGCGATCATATGGAAATATCCAACAGAATTCAAACGTGTTGTTCCATGTATGGGTGCGTTTCAAATCGCGTGTACATTCCTGGCAGTTATCGGTAAACGGTTTGGTGATGCTGGTCTTCGGGACATAATGATCTAATCTGGTATTATTGGGTCTGGCTCGATACATGCTTTGTTGGAGGGTTGTCACTATAATAGAGGTGTACGAGTGCATAAGCTGGTCATGGAAGCCATGCTACGACTTAGATGGAAATCGTTTGTGAGTATTCTTTCTGAAGATGAATTAGCCGAGGTTCGTGTAGACTTGACTACCATCCATACTGACGTACGTGAATCACCAACTCCTGAACGTTTCCAGAAATTCACAGAGTTGGATGCATTTGAGTGCCTGCTAGAAAAGTATCAAGTATACTGCCAATCGAATGTCGTCCCTGTAGCCAAATTCTGGAACACCTATATAGAAATGGTCCAGCTACTCCTTCATTTTATTCGATCGACCAGGGAAGGCAACTGGGAATTGCATGTGGCATGCATACGTAGCATGGTCCCCTGGATGTTCGCTTATGATCGCATCAACTACGCCAAGTATTTTCCAGTATATCTCATGGAGATTCAAATGTTAGAAACAAAACCACCCTGAAGCTTATGCAAATATTTCAAGCGGTGAATTTGCGGTTTAAAGAAGTTCATATTCATTTGCGCAAGTTGCAAGAGACCAAACAATTGAACAAACACTGAATCGTGCATCCAAAACTCGCGGTGGCATCACTGGCTTCAGTTTGAACAAAAGTGCAGTACAAAAGTGGTTAGTTACAGCTCATGAACGAGCAATGATTAGAGAAAGGTGTTTTTCTATGGCTGGTGTTGATGGTCGTCAAACTCATGAACACAAGGAGGGTTCGTCAACCAGAATCGTAAGAGATTGCAGTGATGTTGTTAAGGTTGTTGAGTTAGTCGTGACAATGAAATATAATCCATACAGCAGCACATCAAATGAACTAACAAGCTTATCATCTGGTGTTGTTTCCGACAAGACTGTGTGTCATGATCTTCTGAATGCCAATCAACAAGGTCAGGAAGCGGCAGAAGCATTTGTTAAGACAGGATTATCAAATGATGAAAGCTTATTTTATGATCCACTTAAAAAAATTAATTTGAAAACATTTTCCAGCTTAGGCAAGTAAAAGCAGGTTAAAGTGGATAATAAGAATATCATTCTAAGAGCAGAAATTTGCTTTCAAGAATGATTGTGGTGGCTCAGTCTAGAAGTTTGGATCTGATAAATGTGTTGAAACACTGACTGGGTCCCATACCTTGGTCGTTGGAAGAGGTTGACGGTTCATACATTAAAACATCAAAGGCCAAGTTAGCTGAGCTGATAGAGAAGGACTCCGAGTATCCTGAGAATATTTCTCCAACTGCTGTCTGGATTATCGATCTGATGGCACTGCTGCAAGGTCTATCTGAATTACCTGATGCATTCTTCGCATTAGCAGCTCTTATTCTTGACAGGGTGTTGCCCTACACCAATAGAAATGCAAGGGTTGATAACGTATCTGACGAATACCCTGAAATATCAATTAAATATGAGGAAAGAGATAAACGAGCTAGTGAAGGTAAACTCGAAATACAAATCATGTCTGGCGCACAGAAAAACCCAAAACAGTGGAAGAAGTTTCTATCTAGTGGCAATAACAAGACTTCCCTTGTAGAGTTCTTCTTCCAGGAGTAGAATAAGTCACAGTATGTAGGAAAGCTGGCCGGTCGCTCCCTGTTTTACGCACATGGTCCGAACTGTCATGTTTACAGGGTTGTAAATGATGCAAGTGAAATTGTTTGTGAAGAAATTTAAGAACTACACTCTACCCAGGAGGAGGCAGATACTGGTATGCCGCTGCATGCACTACATGCTGCCGAGGCTGGGCATGACAGCATTGTTATAAAGACACCCGACACAGATGTGATAATGCTAGCGTGCCACTTACAGCATAAGATACCAGGTGAATTATTTATTCACACTGGTACAAAGACTCGGACACGATTCATTAACATTGATGAAGTTGCCACGAAACTTGGACCAATGGTGTGTGAGGCTTAACCAGGCCTACATTCATTAAGTGGATGCGATACCAATAGTGCATTTGCTGGTAAGGGTAAAAAGAAGGTATTTCATATTGTGACGAATGATCAAGAACTATGTAAGTCAATGAAATGTCTAGGTAACGACTTGCCTGTTACAGAGGATGTTTTGTCTGAAACTGAGAAGTTTGCATGTGCCCTTTACAACATGTCTAGTTACACCAGCATAGATGAGGCCACATACCAAGTATTTTGTAGCAAAAACCCTCAGAGTAACTATTTGCCCCCATGCCAATATGCCTTACAGAAACATTCAGCAAGAGCAAACTATCAGGCTTTCATTTGTAAAAATGCCTTAAGCTCAATCCCTGACGTAACGAGTCCACATGGCCATGGGTGGACAATATCCATAGACTGGATGAAACTTACAACAGCACCAAGAGCCATTCTTGAGTTAATTAAGTGCAATTGCTCAGGAGACTGTTCTGGAAACCGGTGTTCATGCTTAACAAACCGAATGCCCTGTACCGAATAATGTGGAAGCCTACATAATTGTGAAAATTCTACAATTGTTGATGCTGACAGTGATAATCTGAATCTGATGATAATTAACTGAAAAATGATTAACAACACATAGTTATGATTATTCATAAGTCTTGATTTGCAATATGTTATTGCTTTTAGATAGGAGTAAAATAACAAATTTAGATTTATAAAATTGTACAGAAACTATAATAAATGTAGAATAGCTCCTCCAATCCAAATTATTTGTTCAATTTCAAATGTTTTGTAAGTTACTGTTTGGTTGAAGCTTATAAAGTTTTGCTCACAGCTATGGAATCGAAACAAATGCAATGCCTCGTTTTGTAGTTATACAAACTATCAGTATACTATAACAATTGGAACATTTAAGAAAAGAAAATCTCAATTTTTGGGTTTTTCTAAAATTGTATCCAAAATTGATTTTTTTATTACTTCCCTTTTATACATATTTTGTCTGAATATGTTCTTTTATTTCATTACTTCTTTCTTATTTTGTTTATATGAGTATATTTCATTATATTCAAGTTAACTGATTAATAAAACATGACAGATAATGACAGAAAATAATTATTAATGTATTACACACTAAAATATACAAAATAGTTTTCAAATTACCTCCCCTTTTTGTGTTAGTAGTGCAATTGATTTAAAAAATTGCATGAAATAGATTCAAGTGTATTATATCAACATGTTCCCAAAGAAACATTTAACATTTTATGCATTTTCAACTGAATATTACCGCTTATATGCGCTACAGTCATTCATCAGAAAAACCCAACGGTGGCCATCTTTGATCATCGTTACCATGGAAACGAACACGTCTAACAAAGTCTAACAAGTTGCAAAATATTGTAGACATTCGAAGCTTTCCAACGATACCAAAAACCCTTTGCCCCCTCTCGTGGGGACATAACTCATTTTTTCAGGACCCAGGTTGTGTACTAAAAGGCAAAATACAACATAATCAACATTTCTCACATCTACTTTCACTTTTACCCTAAGCAGAATCTAGCCTTAGGTCATATACCACTATTGCATTTCCAACAGGCCTCCATTATAGCCTTTTGGCCTACAACACCTATTCCTATATCGGAACGGATGATAAAACCTAACTTTTTTTAAAGAACTATCTTAGAGACACTCAAAAATGACCAGCAAATTGGGGGTTATGTGATGCTTTCAGCCTCTAATATTTCACTGAAGGTGGCCTCCCCCAGAATGGCAGTCAAGACATTTTACTTTTTGCAAATATACTCTCAGTACAATTGTATCCATACAAATGCAAATTTCAGTCAAAATATCCTAAATCAACATGTTTTATGATGGAAATATAATATTCTGAAGTTTTATGGGGATTTGTTATGATTTGGGTAATTTAATCCAATCAGAATCTGCCTTACAATCTGACTATAAGCCCTAATAGACCCTATACTTTTTTCAACCAATCAGAAGCCCCAAATCAATAGTGGTATCTGACCATGTGTTCATATATTGCGTGGTTATGTAATGGTTTATTTATTAATTGATGTTTTTTTATTAATTTATTTATATTTATAAATGGTGACTTATCAATTCCTTAGATTAATTAATTATTCTTATTGTAATTAATACAATTTGGTTAAGTGAGTGAGTGAATGATTGATTGATTGATTGAGTGATTGAGTGAGTGAGTGATTGGGTGAGTGAGTGAGTGAGTGAGTGAGTGAGTGAGTGAGTGAGTGAGTGAGTGAGTGAGTGAGTGAGTGAGTGAGTGAGTGAGTGAGTGAGTGAGTGAGTGAGTGAGTGAGTGAGTGAGTGAGTGAGTGAGTGAGTGAGTGAGTGAGTGAGTGAGTGAGTGAGTGAGTGAGTGAGTGAGTGAGTCAGTGAGTGAGTCAGTGAGTGAGTGAGTGAGTGAGTCAGTGAGTGAGTGAGTCAGTGAGTGAGTGAGTGAGTCAGTGAGTGAGTGAGTCAGTGAGTGAGTGAGTCAGTGAGTGAGTCAGTGAGTGAGTCAGTGAGTGAGTCAGTGAGTGAGTCAGTGAGTGAGTCAGTGAGTGAGTCAGTGAGTGAGTCAGTGAGTGAGTCAGTGAGTGAGTCAGTGAGTGAGTCAGTGAGTGAGTCAGTGAGTGAGTCAGTGAGTGAGTCAGTGAGTGAGTCAGTGAGTGAGTCAGTGAGTGAGTGAGTGAGTGAGTGAGTGAGTGAGTGAGTGAGTGAGTGAGTGAGTGAGTGAGTGAGTGAGTGAGTGAGTGAGTGAGTGAGTGAGTGAGTGAGTGAGTGAGTGAGTGAGTGAGTCAGTGAGTGAGTCAGTGAGTGAGTCAGTGAGTGAGTCAGTGAGTGAGTCAGTGAGTGAGTCAGTGAGTGAGTCAGTGAGTGAGTCAGTGAGTGAGTCAGTGAGTGAGTCAGTGAGTGAGTCAGTGAGTGAGTCAGTGAGTGAGTCAGTGAGTGAGTCAGTGAGTGAGTCAGTGAGTGAGTCAGTGAGTGAGTCAGTGAGTGAGTCAGTGAGTGAGTCAGTGAGTGAGTCAGTGAGTGAGTCAGTGAGTGAGTCAGTGAGTGAGTCAGTGAGTGAGTCAGTGAGTGAGTCAGTGAGTGAGTCAGTGAGTGAGTCAGTGAGTGAGTCAGTGAGTGAGTCAGTGAGTGAGTCAGTGAGTGAGTCAGTGAGTGAGTCAGTGAGTGAGTCAGTGAGTGAGTCAGTGAGTGAGTCAGTGAGTGAGTCAGTGAGTGAGTCAGTGAGTGAGTCAGTGAGTGAGTCAGTGAGTGAGTCAGTGAGTGAGTCAGTGAGTGAGTCAGTGAGTGAGTCAGTGAGTGAGTCAGTCAGTCAGTCAGTCAGTCAGTCAGTCAGTCAGTCAGTCAGTCAGTCAGTCAGTCAGTCAGTCAGTCAGTCAGTCAGTCAGTCAGTCAGTCAGTCAGTCAGTCAGTCAGTCAGTCAGTCAGTCAGTCAGGCAGTCAGGCAGGCAGTCAGGCAGGCAGTCAGTCAGTCAGGCAGGCAATCAGGCAGGCAGTCAGTCAGTCAGTCAGTCAGTGAATGAATGAATGAATGAATGAATGAATGAATGAATGAATGAATGAATGAATGAATGAATGAATGAATGAATGAATGAATGAATGAATGAATGAATGAATGAATGAACAAGAGCTGTCGGTGAACAACGCAGCTCGACTATTCGATTTTTTCAGAGAATAATAAATTATATAGCCAGTATATACCATCAGAAAACAAGGCTTAAACAATGTGGGGTGTGGGGCGGGGCGGGTATAGAAACTCGGGCCGATATAAAATTATTGTTAGAATCTCATACAAATTATAGTGAAATTTGGGGCAGGGTGTGAAATTTTATTTTTTATTTTCAGTGTTAATCCAAAATTGCTGTCATTTTAAAGTATTTTGTAGTCGAAAGGCAACTCGGGGAGGGAGTGGATATCTGGCGAATTTTTATTGTGGTCTCATATCATTTTTTTTAATTGATATTTCATCTGTGTATCTCAATTTAAACTGAATTGTTTTATATGTAAATGTTTGCGTTCGAATTAAAATTTTAATATCCAAATAATGGAAGATAAATGAAAACAATTCCCCTCCCCCTGTCCTCCATGTGAGGGGAGCCCATAAACCAATGGGGGGCAGGGCGGGGCGCATCATTGATATAGGTGTAGATTTGATAAAATAAAACAACACACACATGTAAAAAAAACACTGAAAAAAAAAAAATTCGCGTGGTGGTGGTGATGATGGGGTGTTGGGATGGTTGTGGGTGGGTCGCGTGGGGGAGGGGGGAAACATTTTGATAAACTGGAAAAAAAACAAAAAAAAACAACATTTGGGTGGTGGTGATGATGGGGTGCTGGGATGGTTGGGGGTGTGGGCGAAACATATTGATCAACTGATAAAACAAAACAACACAGAGATATGCAAAAAAAACACAAAAAAAACATTTGGGTAGTGGTGATGATGGGGTCGGGGTATGGTTAGGGGATGAGGTGTGTGGGGGTAACATAGCTATATGTGTAAAAATTGATCAAAACAACACAGGTGGGGGGAGGTGGGCAACATAGACTTGACCAAAACAACACAGAAATATGCAAAAAAACAAACAAAAAAAAACAGTTTCGATTGGAGGAGGCGTCTGTGCGAAGGGGGCACAGGGGAGAGGTGGGAAGAGGGGTGCAACATAGCTATATGTGTAAGAATTGAACACAGAAATATGTAAAAATAAAAAGAGGGGCCGGCGTGGGTGGGGGTGGCGGTGCAGTGGATGGGGGAGGGGTGCAACATAGTTATATGTGTAAAAGATGACCAAAACAACACAGAAATATGTAAAAAAAAAGAAATAGTTTTCGAGTGATGGGATGCGGGGGGAGGCAGGGAGGGCAACATAGCTATATATGTGTAAGAATTGGGGGATGCGGGCGGGCGGGGAAGGGGAAATAGCTATGTGTACGAATTAACCAAAACAGGCGGGGGATGGTGGCGGGGGGGGGGGGAAGGCAGGACAGTTGGGTGGCAACATAGGTATGTGTGTAAGAATTTATCAAAACAACACAGAAATATGTAAAAAATATATATATATAGTTTCTAGTGTGGGAGGCAGTGTGGGGAGGTGGGATGGATGGGCGTTGATATAGCTAGAAATATGTAAATAAAACAGTTTTGAGGGGGGTAGGGGGTTGAAGGCAGTGGGGGTAGAATGAGAAGGCAGTGGGGTAGGGCGGTGGGAGAAACATAGCTATATGTGTAAGAATTGACCAAAACAACACAAACATATGTAAAAAAATGAATAAGAATAGTTTCGAGTGGTGGTGATGGGGGGGGGAGGTAGTGGTGTGGGGTTGTGTATGCGGGGGGGGGGGGGGGGGCAGCATAGCTATATGAGGAGGGAGCCCATGCCCCAATATGGGTGAAGTATGAATAAAATGCGTAATGCTATAAGAAATCCAAAACCAAAATTATAGATATTTACAAAGGTAACATGCAAATTTATTGCATATTTACATAGGAGCCCAGAATTTGCAAAAGACAAAATTACTTTACAACATACTATAACGAAACCAATTCCCAAATTTAGTTGAGCTAGGACAAGAAATGGAAGAGATATAGACCTGTAAACACGGCTTACATGCACAATTTGATGTGAAATAGACACATTTTAAGGGTTTTGGAATTTGGGTTTCATGGGAGCCCATGGGTAACAGGAACCAGAATGCTTAGAATTTGGGTTCCATGAGAGCCCAGGGGTTACAGGAACCAACATTACTTAAGTAGCCCTTAAGATAATGCTATAAGGAAGCTCATGGCCCAATGTGGCTGTACTAGGATAAAAAATGTAAGACATATATACCTGTAAACATAGCTTACACGCAAACCCTGTTGTGGGACGCCGACGCCGACGCCGATGCCGAAGCCAAAGCCGACGCCGAGGCCGATGACGACGCCGAGGCCGGGGTGATAACATAAGCTCTCTTATTCTTCGAATAGTCGAGCTAAAAATTAATTAATAAATAAATAAATAAATAATATGTTTCGTTATTAATATGTTTTGTTCATCGATTAACGAGTCAATTTAATTGATTAAATGTAAATTTAATTGACTAAGTAATCAAATAAAAAGAAAATAAACAAATAGCAAAATAAATAAAAACATATTATTTATATTTTTTATTTCATTATTTACTTATTTAGTAATTTACAAATTATTTGATTAAAAAACTATTTATTCATGCCTTCTGCGTGTTTCACTAATGATATGTGGGTTCAATACCCAATTCATTTAAATAATTAATTAATTAAAATAATTAATCAATTTAATTATTTTAACTTTTTGATTACAATTTATAACCATCGTGGGTTCAATACCTAATTTCAATTAATTAATTAATTAAAGTTATTAAAATTAAGTTTAATAATTTATTTGCATTAATTGAATTAATTGTAAATTAATTTAACTAATAAACTATAAATTAATTAATAAAGTGATGAAAATACATAAATAAATTTATCAAAAATATAATATATAAGCAAATAAATCAATCAATAAATAAATCAATGAATAAATCAACAAGCAAACAAACAAGCAAGCAAACAAATAAATAACTAATTAAATAACTAGCGAATTAACGACTGCAGCTACATGCCACAATGAAAACACCTTATATTGATGTATGCATTAAAGATGAATCCAAGATTATGATATCTGGAAGAACGTTTAGAGGATCTTTAGGTTGAGCCATAATAATATTACAAAAGAGCTTGAGATATCCTCAAAAGTGAAATTTAAGAATGTCAACTGCGAAAAAAACAAAGAGCGCACTTTGAAAATACAGATTGCATTCGCCAGATTTTTACTTAAATTTAAACATACTCTCCTTTGCATCGGCTATAAATAACTGTGTAATATTCTAATATTCGTATTTGAAACGTAAGTGGTAAATACGTCCGCTGATAAGAGAGCGTAATTTAATTATTACAAAAAATGAATTGTTATATATCGGTATCTACAGAATTAAAATGCATTATTACTCTGCTACACAGTTCCTAACATTTTCATTTCAAACTCAGTAAATTGCAAATGTTTTTATAAATGTATTGATAATAATAATTATAATTATAATAAAAATAATAATAACAATAATAAAATAATAATAACAATAATAAAGGGTAGACATCAAAAGGACAATCTAACTAATCTTTCCAATCTTTACTAACGCCAGATATTTTTTTTGCATCGCATAGCTTGTGATACATTGTCTTTTGTAATTATTTTGACTTTCCAGCTATGATCATTTAAATATATTACACAAAACTGTTTACATTTTCTAAAGGTATAGCACTTATAAGCAGGTATTTGCATCAATGCAAACACCTTTCATTAGGTCTGTATACTCCCCCTGTTACGTACGTGAGTTGACTATAAACAAGATATTACCATGTTCGAGACAAACGACATCTTGAAATTCTGAAAACTTGTTTTGGGGAAGTGATAATTAAATTACAAACTGGAAGCGTCCGAAAGTATTATGGGTGGCAATCCAAATCGAATAAAACCATCAAAATATTTTTCAGTTTCATATACACTTCTCAAAACTGCTAACTACACCACTCACGTTTTGGGTTATATATATCGATGGGTTGAATGTTTTTCAATAAAATAAAAAGGAAATACCAATTCAATCATTTTTACATCATGTCATTTTAGTTTTTTTCATGGGCAATGCTAGAACTAAACCACAATAAGCAATTACAAACGACCCATGTAAACACTAAAGTCACACTTTTATGAACAAGAAATGAAAAGTGTGACTTTAGTGTTTACATGGGTCGTTTGTAATTGCTTATTGTGGTTTAGTTCTAGCATTGCCCATGAAAAAAATAAAATGAAATGATGTAAAAATGATTGAATTGGTATTTCCTTTTTATTTTATTGAAAAACATTCAACCCATCGATATATATAACCCAAAACGTAGCGGTGTAGTTAGCAGTTTTGAGAAGTGTATAATGTGCATATGCATTAGACTATGACCCCATTGATCCGTCGAATTTATTTATTGTTAATGAAATAGTTTAGTCTGAAAAACTAGACAAGTTTTGTTGTATAAATAATAACTAATAATAATCACATGATGCTTTAAAGCGGTTGCGAATTCTTGTTTTGTGATCGAAGTACATTTTATTTGAATTATATGAACAACTTTAAACGATATAAACCTCTTTGAATTAATATTTGTGATTTTGCAACAGAAACCATCCCTGCGGTCAAGTTGTCCAGACCAAGCATACAACATAAAGCTAGGGTAATATGCGGCAGAATTTAATAAATATATTTACTCACATTTTATAAACATCTGAAGCACATTATGAATTATTTCATTTGTATTTGAACTGACACCAATATATTTCTTCCAGATCATCTCCAGCCCCTTTAACTACTATCATGTGTATATGTATGGTATCATATGTTTATTTGTCTATAACACCCATTGTGAAACAACACGCAAATAGAGAAATTAAAATGTACTACTTTTTTACTTTACGAAAGAGTTGTATCAAATGCAGTTATATGCGCTGTCTGATTTCACATTAAAGGGACACACGGCAATCTTGATTTCTCTACATAATCCGCAATTCAGTTATTAATAATGATTATAAGAATAGTATACAGCATATTGTTTTGCATATTACTGACTGTTGATATAGCGCACCAATAATATATTTAAATGTTTGATAGAATAAGGAAAATGAAAGAATGACATAAATATAAGAACTATTTAATTATACGCAAGCAGATTAAATGTCATAAAGATACTAAATAAATTGCTGGAGACGCTAAATTAAATGCTTGATAACCATTTCAAGAATGCTGTGTATCCCTTTAAGCAGCTCGAAAACAAGAACTATTTTGTCCTCTACCACAGTTAATAAATCTGACAATTTGGCCATTGTTGTGTATATATTATAATCAGTCCATTTTCTTCTCTGATATTATATAAAGAATATCAGGTCTGTCTTTCCATACAACCAAATATCAAAAGGTACATATTGGCTCAGTACTTTCGAAAATACAATAACTAATGAATGAATGAGCGAACAAACGAACGAAAGAACCAACGAACGCATGAGCGAACGATCGAACGAACGAACGAGCAGCCAGCCAGCCAGCGTGCCAGCCTGCCAGCAAGTCATTACTTTCCCGTTTAAAAGAACGAATGAACGAACGAACAGGCAGCCAGGCAGCCAGCTGAACCAGCCAGCCAACCAGCCAACCAACCAACCAACCAACCAACCAACCATCCAACCAACCAACCAACCAACCAACCAACAAATAGTGAATGAATACATGGATGAATGATTGAATGAATGAATGATTGAATGAATGAATGAATGAATGAATGAATGAATGAATGAATGAATGAATGAATGAATGAATGAATGAATGAATGAATGAATGAATGAATGAATGAATGAACGAAAGATCAGGCAGCCAGGCAGCCAGCTCAGCCAATCAGCCAGCCCGCCAGCCAACCAACCAACCAACCAACCAACCAACATACAAACAAATAGTGAATGAATACATGGATGAATGATTGAATGAATGATGAAATGAATGTATGTATGAATGAATGAATGAATGAATGAATGAATGAATCAATCAATCAATCAATCAATCAATCAATCAATCAATCAATCAATCAATCAATCAATCAATCAATCAATCAATCAATCAATCAATCAATCAATCAATCAATCAATCAATCAATCAATCAATCAATCAATCAATCAATCAATCAATCAATCAATCAATCAATCAATCAATCAATCAATCAATCAATCAATCAATCAATTAATCAATCAATCAATCAATCAATCAATCAATCAATCAATCAATCAATCAATCAATCAATCAATCAATCAATCAATCAATCAATCAACCAACATACAAACAAATAGTGAATGAATACATGGATGAATGATTGAATGAATGATGAAATGAATGTATGTATGAATGAATGAATGAATAAATGAATGAATGAATGAATGAATGAATGAATGAATGAATGAATGAATGAATGAATGAATGAATGAATGAATGAATGAATGAATGAATGCATGAATGAATGAATGAATGAATGAACGAAAGATTAGGCAGCCAGGCAGCCAGCTCAGCCAACCAGCCAGCCAGCCAGCCAACCAACCAACCAACCAACCAACCAACATACATACAAACAAACAAATAGTGAATGAATACATGGATGAATGATTGAATGAATGATGAAATGAATGTATGTATGAATGAATGAATGAATGAATAAATGAATGAATGAATGAATGAATGAATAAATAAATGAATGAATGAATCAATCAATCAATCAATCAATCAATCAATCAATCAATTAATCAATCATTCAAGCAATCAAACAATCAATCAACCAATCAATCAATCAATGAATCAATTAATTATTTAGTTATGCCGGCTGCGTGCATCACATGTGACTTATGGTTCGTGTGTTCAATACCCTAATAATTAAATCTTTCATTAGTACGTTTTCCTCATTTCTTTATTTATATTTTGATTTGTTTATTAATTTATTAGTTAATTTAATTAACTAAATAATGAAAATATAAATAATTTATTAGTTAATTTAATTAAATAAACTAAAAAAGTAAACAAATGAAAATATAGATAAAGAAACATTATTTATGAAATAATAAATTAATAAATAAATAAATAAATATTTTTTTATTTTAATTAATAATTAATTAACTATTTATTTAGCAATGCCGATTGCGTGTTTCACATGTGACTGATGGTTCATGTGTCCAATACCCCAATAATTAAATATCTAATTAATTAATTAATATCTTTAGTTATATTTGTATATGTTTACTTATTTATTAGTTCATTTAATTAATTAAATAATGAAAATATAAATAAAGAAACACTATTAATCAATTAATAAATATTTTTTTATTTTTATTTAATATGTGTTCATATGTGACTGATGATTTTTGGGTTTAATACCCAATTTAACAAATTATTTAATTAATTTTAATTAATTATTAATCAATTAATTTTAAAAAATCAGTTAATAAACGAAAAATAAATAAAGATACTAGAGGTGTGTTTTGAAGTAATTCTTAAACCTAGACTAACGCGAAAACATATCTTGCATGGCACTTGAGAGCAATATCATGACTTTATTTCGTGGTTCAGTGCAAAGATATTATACGTTTATAAAAGTTCGTCTTTGTTGCTGAAATTGCTAACGCGACTGATATACAACTCAAGCACATTATGGGTGTTTTCATTTGTATTTGGATTGACACCAATATCTTTCTTCCAGATCTTCTCCAGTCGCTTTAAATACTATCATGTATGTATGCAGGGGCGAAGCGTGGCATACTGCCTTACTCCCGGAAGTAACTTGGAAAAAAATAAAATCCTAAAAAGTTGAAAAATGCAATAGAAATTAGAGGGAGGGGAGTAGGTGAGGATAGGGGTGAGGGTGCAACATATCCATTTTTTTCCAGCATAAAATGTCTCTATTCCTGATAAATATCACTTGTACGAGCACCATTTCAAAATGGTCCAAAGATGAAAAATATATATAGGGGTAGGCCCCCGGAACCCACTTGTGGAGGGGACACCTACTTCCAAACCCTCCACCATTCGGCGCTTCGCACCTCGTAATAGGAGTATTTTGCAAACAGGCACGCTACTGATATGTATGGCATCATATGCTTATTAGTGTAGAACAATCGTTGTGAAATGAACGTATAGAGAAAATAAAATGGACTCATTTTAAAGGGACGCACGGCAACCTTGATTTCTCTACATAACCTGCAATTCAATCATACTGATTATAATAATAGTATATAGCAAATTGTTTTTGCATATTACCAATGTTGATTATAGTCCACCAATAATATAGTTAAATTTTTGATATAATACGAACAATGAAATGAATCTCAATAAAGAAAAAATGTATGCAAGTAGGTTAAAAATCAAAATGATACGGAAAGAAATGATTAAAGAGGCTAAATTCAATGCTTGATAACCATTTAAAAATGCCGTGTATCCCTTTAAGCAGCTTAAAACAGGCATTTTTTGTCCTCTACCGTAGTACATAAATCAAATGTGTTCATTTTTGTTATATAATATAATCAGTCTATATACCATCCCCTTCTCTTTAATGTATTAGGAGTATCCGGTCTGTCTTGCCATACAACCAAAACATCAATAAGAACCTATTTCCCGTTTACAAAAAAAAAAAAAAAAAAAAAAAACATAAATGAATAAAAAAATAACAATCATGTATAATAACATGCTATAAATTTGGGATATATTTCACGTATGAAGCTAGTTTATTTTCGTATTGTTCCACTGAATTTACAATATTATATGTATCTTTGGTTAAAGCGTTTGTATGATTGGTTAACCTCTAAATACCGAGCTTGATAACTATGTAATGAATGGCAATAAAGCACAGCGATTTCTACTTTTGTCTATTAGATAAATCATAGATCATCTTTGTGAAACTGTATCCATTATCCTGACGTGCTTGTGTTATAGTACACGAATAATGTAAAAGTACCCGTATCATCCATATTGCCGTTTGTCACTTTAAAACCCATACTATACCGCCTACTTGTGTCAACGTTATGTACAAATATAACTCGTTTCTATAACAATATAACGACCATACAACTGTATACCAGCTACCTTTTGTCGACTCTGTTGGTACGAACAGAACTCGTTTCTATGACGTTCTGTGCAAGAGAAGAAACCCAATATTACAGGTAAACGTCTTACATACAAGCGCTGGTTTGTTCGAATGATGTTTTACGTCATTTTAACACACGTTAGACCATAAATGACGGTCTAATGTTTTGTTTGTGGGATAGAGGTAGACCACCTCATTTTCCCTGGGTAGAACTAATGCAGTAAACCTCCCGCCATCCACAAGTCGAGCTCCCAGTGGAATTCGAACCCGCAGTGGTGAGAGGCGAGATAGCCTTTAATATCGCGACCATGATTGGCTTATCACGTATTTTAATTTGTCATCGAATATACAATCACACGGTAACGAAACACGTATCAACTATATAAGGCTCACTTACCTATTGATAAGTCCTTTGTCAATAAGAATAGAATATTGAAATATCTTTAAGCACAAATACGTGTTGATAAATCCTTCCGCAATAAAACACTAGCATATTTAAACAAAATCGCTTGTTGATAAACCCGTCGTTAATGAGGAAACAAATATTGATTTTTTTCTCTTCTTAATACAAAATTCATATTTATCTGTTAATCACTCCTTTAAATAGGAACACATTATGGAATATATAATACTTTTAGTAATAAAACATAACATGGAAGATATACGGTGACCCCTTTGTGTCAACCTTTACAGTGTGAAACGGTCTCACTGTCTAAGGTTCGAAACGCCTACGTATCACGTGACGTACATTTGCTCCGCCTTGAAGAACTAATAAGAGGACTAAATAGCGAAATGGACCCCCATTTCGCGAAAGGGCCAATAAAGTGCAAAAGGGACCTATATAATAATAATTATTGTTTTAACCCGGGTTTTTTTTGTCATGAACGGTGTGTAAACTCATTACACGGTAATATATAGTAGGTTTGCTAAAGAGACATAATCAAAAAAAGCTATTGTCGATAAATGCAAAACATAACAGTTACTCCCTTTCGCCCTTTAGTCATTTTACGAAATGGAGCTATATAATGTCTATTAAATAATTCTTCTTCTAAACTGTATTTAATAATGATATATTTGTTTTGTTTCATGTTAATATATGTCTGTGTTCCACCCCAACCCCACCACCACCCTGTCCCGCCATTTAAAATCTAGAGTCATATATCTGTACACAAACACACTCTCTCTCTCTTCTCTCTCTCTCTCGCTCTCTCGCTCTCTCTCTCTCTCTCTCTCTCTCCCGTTTACTCATATTATTTGAAACGACCTAGCCAATGGATCTATATTTTTTGTTTTAAATAGCATCCATAGTTTCCAGCTGGTAACACGTGGAGGTGTGACTAGTTTTTTGTTGTTTTGTTGGAAAAAAACTATTTATCAGCCACAGGGATTATGCTCAAGTTATGAGTATTTGAAAACTTACAAAATAACTAAACTGATGAATATTATGAAAACTGCTTTGAATTAACCCTAAAGCCTGACACATACATTGAAAAAGTTGATATGTATAAGACATATCTAAAGGCACACATGACAATCATGATCTAAGAATAAGGTATAAGACAAAATTTATTAATCAGTAGTAGCCTATCATTTTGAAAATAAATCTACTGCCATATATTGAAATAAAAATAATAAAAATGTGCGTTTTCAAAAATGTATCAATTCCGTATTGCTTTAGATCTCTTAAAATAAATCAGATTGTATAATTCATTTTAAGTACTAGATATAGTATGGTCTCATTGAGTTAATTTAAACATCGAGATGGGTATAGCCCATCGAGGTGTTTAAATTAACCAACGAGATGAAAACATACTCTATTTGTTTTGTAGCCCCATTTCAGCTCCTTGCCATACTCTAACTCCCAATAACTGGTAGTTGCAGTACACCATTTATTCTGACAGGTGTTATTTCAATTAAAAGATTTACACCTGTGCTATTACAAAGAGAATTTTCAGTGACAATGCCACAATATGTTCATACTTGCATTTTCATGTTTACACGCATTTGTTGACCTACTTATACATAGTTGATTGTATTACCGTATCATCCTTGATTAATTCATTCATTCATTGAACTATTCGTATACTTATTAATAGGTATAGCAAAAATTAAAGTTATGTAGAAAAACGAATGGGTCGCCGCGAGTTAACGGGACACACGGTAATTTTGAGTTGTTTATTATTCATTGAAAATGGCGTCTCATTTTGTTTATCCAGTATCATTTTTTTGACTTTACACCTGCTTGCATTTTATCTAATAAACTTTTGATTTTCCTATTTTTCAGCTTTTCTTACCATAGGTTTAGATATATTATTGGTACGATATAATCAACAGTTAATAATATGCTAAAACAATTTGCATTAAAACTTTTCTTATAATTAATGTTAATGATTGAACAAATGAATGAATGAATGACTAAACAAATGCAAGTTTACTAGTATGTAGAAAAACTAATGGAGTTTTTAAAAAAGCAAGATTTCCGCGCGTCCCTTTAAAGAAAAGATCAAGATTGCCATGTACCCTTTAAATGATTTTTAGGGGTGCCGAGTTGTCCGTCGTCTTATGGACTTATGAGAAGCCGAGTTGTCCGTCGTCCGTCCGTGCGTCCGTCCGTCATCCGAAGTTGACTTTTGTCTCGTTCAGATCTTTACCAAACATTCCATATTGTTAATATCAATGAAAGCTCGGAGAAGTTCGAAAACCAGCAAGATCGTACCAGTAACAGCGGAATTATGGCCCTTAATTTAGTTAAATGCTATATTTTGCCACGTTAAGACAATAGGGACTTCATTTTCATCCGATCTTTACCATTCTTTAAGGGATTGTTAATATCAATAAAAGCTCGGATTAGTTTAAAAACCAGGAACACCAGTGTTAAGTGCCCTTGAATTATTGAAAAATCCATTTACAGTCTTGTGAACACTCTAGCGCCTTCATTTTGTATTCGATCTTTCTTAAACTTGGCAAGCTTGTTGATATCAATAAAAGCTCGGATGAGTTTGAAAACCATCTAGATCGAACCGGTAACACCGGAGTTATGGCCCTTTTACAATGTTTGGTAATGTACACTGGAAACCCCAGGGGTCGTGGGTTCAAATCTCATTGGAGACATTTTTTTTCATAAAAAACTTTGGTTTATGGGTTCATATTTTTTATTTATTTATTTTATTTTATTTATTTTTTCTCATAATAAACCTTGGTTCTTTTTCCTTTTATTTGGGAGCTTAGAGGCCCTTGTTGGATCAGTTTTATATGGAGTTATAGGGAAGAACTTCAAAAATCTTGTTCTATGAAAATACAAGAGATACAGGTTTAATATATTTTATTTATTATCAGCTGATGGATCGTCTGCCAAGTTTGTTCAGAGGGCTGGCTTGGCGCAGTCGGTAGCACGTCGGATTTGTAACCGGATGTCCCGGGTTCAATCCTCCGTGGTGCCACTGAGTTTTGTCAGTGTGTTCTTGGGCAAGACACTTTCCCTTAGCCTCGTCCGTCAAATGGGGTCGTAAACCGGGCGGTCCCGTGTATCGGTATATCCTCCGAGCACGTTAAAGAACCATAGGAATCTATTTGATAATAAGAGTAGGGCACGGTTCCCGGATTCCTATGTATCCTTCCCCTCTCTCTGGAGAGGCTCTAAATAACCGTGTTGATGAGCTGTTAAACAACATTCAATTCAATTCAAATGGTGACCCTGGGCCTAAATTTGGCCCAGTCACAGGGGCACAGTTTTACAAACTTCAAAAAACTTGATAATTACAAGATCCAAAGGTTTAATATGTTGTATTTACACTCAGCTTAAGGTCCTCTACCAAGTTTGTTCAAATGTTGACCCTAGGGTCATATTTGGCCACGCCCCTGAGTCACATGTCAAACTTGGTTTGAGTGTTGATATTAACGAAAGTTTGATTTGTTTTAAAGCCAACACAACTTGATCCAAATACATCCCTCCCCCTATATCTTGGTAATTGAAGACACTTTATAAAAAAATAGTTTGATATTGCCATATCTGACACACAATCCTTCTATCGCCCACCCCACGCCAATATGGATACTATATAGCCCGTAGAGCGATACAGGCCCTCTTGTGCCCCTCGTTTTACTTAAATAAATAAAATACGCAAATAACGTACTAACTTAACAAACAGTAACTAACCACGAATCGCACTGTTCTTTGATATTTACTTTCTTTCGAAATATATATACACTGTACTTACGTGCTAGACATATATACACTATACTTACGTGCTATAAATATATACAGTAAAGAGACAGAGGTTTTGCTTTGCATTCGAAACACAATACAATATGCGGTCCACAGGAATGGAATAAACTTCCTCATGAAATACGGCTTTCAAAATCATTAAGTTCATTTAAAACGTTATTGAAAAACATCTGATATATAATTTCAAAAATATAATGTCAAAAGTGTGTATACTATCAGGATGGGTCTGGTATAGCATCAATGTTTTAACGACACAAAGTCTTAAGAAAGCATAAAAAGTATATATTTTAAGTGCATATGTAAAGTTATAGAATTGCCTACAAAGAGTATTTATTGTGTTTGTGATAGGGTCTGAATCGGTCAATACATCAATGTTAGACGGTACAGCGGATCAGCTTGTATGTTTCGTCTGCTGGGCTAGATAACATTTATTACATAGTCTCATATATATAATACAACAAAACATCAATGTTTGACGGTTCAGTGGATCAGCTTCTATGTTTCGTCTGCTTGGCTAGATACCATTGGTTACATACTTACACATATTTTCGGGTATTGAAAAAACATCATTGCATGACAGCTCAGGATATCAGCTTGTACGTTTCGTCAACTGGGCTAGATACAAGGAGGTTAATTTATAAAGAAATGTTATAACATATATACATAGTCATACTTAGTTCAAATCTAGTTTTTGGATAGAATGATTGTAAACCTGCGTAAAGTGCTGCTGTCTTAGGCTAAATCACGCATACACATACTATGGTTAGGCCTGGTGGTTTAACCAACACGAAGTAAAATGCAGTGGCCCTTTCGTGTTTGTGTATTACTATAAAACAATGGTGAACCTGTTGAAAAAAAAAGTATGATACTTCTATCAGAAAATATTTCTCAAGATCACTTGCATATTCAATGTATCATCAATATTAATTGTTATTATCATCTTACAGCAGTATTTATTGTGTTGTTATATATGCAATTTGACAAATTGATTACAAATGTATTAACTACGTCAATCACATTATATGCACGTGTACAATGTTCACTTACTTGACAATATGTACGTAATTCTTTAAGTTTTAAAATTTAATTCTTAAACTTTTAATATTTATATTGCTAAAAACATATACAATTTATGAGTTTTAAACATTATTTTTGTATTGTATACACATCACCTAAAGGTTGACTCGGTCTAATAAATGTATCTCAAATAACACCTTTTTAGAAAAATCATGAAGTGTCTAGACATATTTTACTCATTTTATTCTTTTATTATTATTATATATTGAAAAACAAACTAACACAGAGTATCAGATAATGTTTCGAACTTCTACTTATGATGTATTGTTACATTTGATTTTCAAACATTCTGAAAAATCAATTAACTGTTTTGTATCTTAAATTTTGAGGATGTCTGGAGTTTATTTCATATTCCACTAGCATTCTTCGATGAAGTTAAAATAACTAAAAAAATATGAATTACTGTGCGACGTATTCCTGGTTTAATACCTCAAATGACGCAAACCACTCAAATGAAGATATTGATATTTGAGGAGAAAAAAATCTGACAATATAAATGACATTAAAATTGTTGGCCACAAAAGTTGAAAATAGATTAAAAAAAGACACGTTCTTTTAGCGACGACTTCGTGAAAACTATAAGTGATATTGATATGGGACTTATTTTAAAATGATCAGCATGACATGATGTTGGTCCTTGTCGAAACTCGTTTTGAGTCGAGGTTAATCATGGCTGCTGGCGGTCATCTTTGTTTAAATAGAGAATTTGTTTAAATATAGCGACTTCTCCTCTGAAACTACTTGAAGGATTTTCATGAAACTTCACAGGAATGTTGCTCTTGGTGTCCTATTGATCCTCGAACAATTTCAGGTCGGCCGGAATTTCAAGATGGCTAATAATAGTTTTTTAAAAAACAAGTTTGTAGATTCTACTTCTTGAAAACTATAGTGTTATTGATATGTGACCTTTTTCTAAAATGATCAGCATGACATGATGTTGATCCTTGTCGAAAACTATTTTGATTCGACATTAAACGTGGCCGCCAGCGGTATGGTTATAGTTGAAAATCAAGATTGAGACTCAAGGTGTTGACATCATTTAATGTCATGTATTGAGCCAGAAATAAGTATAATTTAAGTCGTCTTCATGTACGTCTGCGACCATTCCTCATACACAACACAACCTATTTTCCTCTCACCAATATGATTTTAGTTGAAAATGAAGATTCAGACTCCAGAGGTTGACCTCATTTAATGCCATGTATTAAGCCATGATTAAGTCATTGTATAATTTAAAAAAAATCATGTACGTCTGCGATCATTCCTCATACAAAAGTAACACAACACAACCTATTTTACTCTCACCTATATGGTTTTAGTTGATATCAAGATTCATACTCCAGGGGTTGACATCATTTAATGCCATGTATTGAGCCATGAATAAGTCATTGTATAATTTAAATCTTCTTCATGTACCTCTGCGACCATTCCTCATTCAAAACACAACCTATGTTCCTCTCACCCATATGGTTATAGCTGAAAATGAAGATTCTGACTCCAGGGATTGATATCATTTAATGTCATGTATTGAGCCAGGAATTAGTCATGTTATCATATAAATCTTCTTCATTTCCCTCTGCGACCATTCCTCATACAAAACACAACCTATTTTTCTCATACACATTTGGTTTAAAGGGAATGTAGCGACACAGCCAAACAAGCTCTGTTATTGAGAGTTCTGAAAAAACTGGAAAAAGGTGACAGAATTATCAAAATCGGATGATAAACAAAAAAGATATGACCATTTAAAGGTTGTTCTAAAACGAATATGGGAGCCGCAATTTTTAGAACTAGTATGACATCCTAGTTCCATATTACCATATATGGAATATTGATAAATATCTTTTTCGTGTACCTCTGCGACCATTCCTCATATAAAAGACAACATATTTTACTATCACCCATATGGTTATAATTGAAAATCATTTTCATTTTCATCTATAATCACACGGGTGCGAGGAAAATAGGTTGTGGTTTGTATGAGGAATGGTCACAGACGTACATGACGACAATTTTAATTATTCTGTGATTTATTCCTCGCTCAATACATGACATTAAATGATTTCAACCCTTTCATTTTCAACTATAACCATATGCGTGAGTGGAAAACATGCTGAGTTTTGAATGAGGAATAGTTGCAGACGTGCATGAAGAATATTTAAATTACACCATGACTTACTCCTGGCTCAATACATGACATTGTATGATGTCAACCCCTGGAGTCGGAATCTTAATTTTCAACTATAAACATATGGGTGAGAGGAAAACAGACTGAGTTGTGTATGACGAATGGTCGCAAAAATACATGAAGAAAAGTTTAATTATTCTGTGACTTATTCCTTGCGCAATACTTGACATTAAATGATGTCAACCCCTGGAGTCTGAATGTTCATTTTCATCTATAATCACATGGGTGAGAGGAAAATAGGTTGTGTATTGTATGAGAAATGGTCGCAGACGTATATGAAGAAGATTTAAATAATTCTGTGACCTATTCTTGGCTCAATACACGATTTTAAATGATGTCAACCCCTGGAGTCTGAATCTTCATTTTCATCTATAATCATACGGGCGAGAAGAAAATAGGTGTTTTGTATGAGAAATGGTCGCAGTCGTACATGAAGAACATTTAAATTATTCTGTGACCTATTCTTGGCTCAATACATGACATTAAATGATGTACGCCCCTGGAGTCTGAATCTTCATTTTCAACTATAACCATATGCGTGAGAGGAAAACATCCTGAGTTTTGTATGAGGAATGGTTGCAGACGTGCATGAAGAATATGTAAATTATACCCTGACTTACTCCTGGATCAATACATGACATTATATGATGTCAACACCTTGAGTAGGAATCTTGACTTTCAACTTTAACCATATGGATGGGAGGAAAACAGGCTGAGTTGTTTATAAGGAATGGTCGCAGAAATACATGAAGAACATTTTAATTATTCTGTAACTTATTCCTCGCTCAATACATGACATTAAATGATGCCAAACCCTGGAGTCTGAATCTTCATTTTCATCTATAATCACATGGGTGAGAGGAAAATAGGTTGTGTTTTGTATGAGGAATGGTCACAGACGTACATGAAGACAATTTTAATTATTCTGTGACTTATTCCTCACTCAATACATGACATTAAATGATTTCAACCCTTTCATTTTCAACTATAACCATATGCGTGAGTGGAAAACATGCTGAGTTTTGAATGAGGAATAGTTGCAGACGTGCATGAAGAATATTTAAATTACACCATGACTTACTCCTGGCTCAATACATGACATTGTATGATGTCAACCCCTGGAGTCGGAATCTTAATTTTCAACTATAAACATATGGGTGAGAGGAAAACAGACTGAGTTGTGTATGACGAATGGTCGCAAAAATACATTAAGAAAAGTTTAATTATTCTGTGACTTATTCCTTGCGCAATACTTGACATTAAATGATGTCAACCCCTGGAGTCTGAATGTTCATTTTCATCTATAATCACATGGGTGAGAGGAAAATAGGTTGTGTATTGTATGAGAAATGGTCGCAGACGTATATGAAGAAGATTTAAATAATTCTGTGACCTATTCTTGGCTCAATACACGATTTTAAATGATGTCAACCCCTGGAGTCTGAATCTTCATTTTCATCTATAATCATACGGGCGAGAAGAAAATAGGTGTTTTGTATGAGAAATGGTCGCAGTCGTACATGAAGAACATTTAAATTATTCTGTGACCTATTCTTGGCTCAATACATGACATTAAATGATGTACGCCCCTGGAGTCTGAATCTTCATTTTCAACTATAACCATATGCGTGAGAGGAAAACATCCTGAGTTTTGTATGAGGAATGGTTGCAGACGTGCATGAAGAATATGTAAATTATACCCTGACTTACTCCTGGATCAATACATGACATTATATGATGTCAACACCTTGAGTAGGAATCTTGACTTTCAACTTTAACCATATGGATGGGAGGAAAACAGGCTGAGTTGTTTATAAGGAATGGTCGCAGAAATACATGAAGAACATTTTAATTATTCTGTAACTTATTCCTCGCTCAATACATGACATTAAATGATGCCAAACCCTGGAGTCTGAATCTTCATTTTCATCTATAATCACATGGGTGAGAGGAAAATAGGTTGTGTTTTGTATGAGGAATGGTCACAGACGTACATGAAGACAATTTTAATTATTCTGTGACTTATTCCTCACTCAATACATGACATTAAATGATGTCAACCCCTTGAGTCTGAATCTTCATTTTCGTCTATAAGAATATGGGTGAGAGAAAAATAGGTTGTGTTTTGTATGAGAAATGGTCGCAGACGTATATAAAGAAGATTTAAATTATTCTGTGGCCTATTCTTGGCTCAATACATGACATTAAATGAAGTCAACCACTGGAGTCGGAATCTTGATTTTCAGCCTATACCATATGGGTGGCAGGAAAATCGAATGAGTTTTGTATGAGAAATGGTCTCAGACGTACATGGAGAAGATTTAAATTATTCTGTGACCTATTCTTGGCTCAATACATTACATTAAATGATGTCAACCACTGAAGTCGGAATCTTGATTTTCAACTATAAACATATGGGTGAGAAGAAAATAGGTTGTGTTTTGTATGAGGAATGGTCACAGGCGTTCATGAAGAAGATTTAAATTATTCTGTGACCTATTCTTGGCTCAATACATGACATTAAAGGATGTCAACCACTGAAGTCGGAATCTTGATTTTCAACTATAAACTTTTGGGTGAGGGGAAAATAGGTTGTGTTTTGTATGAGGAATGATCTCAGACGTACACGAAGAAGATTTAAATTATTCTGTGACCTATTCTTGGCTCAATACATGACATTAAATGATGTCAACCACTGGAGTCGGATCTTGATTTTCAGCTTAAACCATATGGGTGGCAGGAAAATCGAATGAGTTTTGAATGAGAAATGGTCGCAGACGTACATGAAGAAGATTTAAATTATTCTGTGACTTATTCTTGGCTCAATACATGACATTAAATGATGTCAACCACTGAAGTCGGAATCTTGATTTTCAACTATAAACATATGGGTGAAAAGAAAATAGGTTGTGTTTTTTATGAGGAATGGTCACAGACGTACATGAAGAAGATCTAAATTATTCTTTGACCTATTCTTGGCTCAAAACATGACATAAAAGGATGTCAACCACTGAAGTCGGAATCTTGATTTTCAACTACAACTATCGAATCGTTTTATTATCGAGTTATTATCGAGTTTTACCGTTAATCTAGCGTTTCAAACCAGTTTGTCGTTCGTTTACTAACATCAAAACGGGTTTTCAAACGATTGAAGTGCTCATGCTCAGAGTTTCCCCGATTCCAAACGCTCTGAAACGAAGTGCGCATGCGCAGAGTTTGAAAACGCATTTTTGAGTTTTTATCCGTTTCTTTGATTTTGACCAATCAGATACAGATAGCATAATTAGATAAGCCTCATTTACGATCGATTATTTTAAGAGTGTTTGATTGATACAGCAAATAAAACAAACATTTATATTAATTACAAACAATAGTTGAGACATTAATGTGTTAATTCCTATGTGCAAACTGCATTCACCCACCATTGAGATTCATGCCACCGTCGAGTTAATACATGTGCTTAACTAAATGTATTGTTTAATTAGCCGGGATTTTCGATATGCTACAACTGTTTTACTGCCATAAACACCCGACATCGACAATCACTAATTGTTTAATCCATAGCTCGCGTAGTGTGTACAAGCACACTGCGATTTAATTACTCGACATCAGTATTTAGATATTTTCACAATATACACACTGGAAGTATGAAAAATAAATATTTCAAATTATTTAGTGTTGTAAAAGTAGCTTTCTTAATAAATGAAAACAGCATTTAATTTAGCCGTAATGAGAATATGAGAATAAGAGAAAACCCGAAAAAGAAAAAAAAGAACGTAACTTGAAATACGAGATTTAAATAGACAACACATTAAAAGTCGTTTTAGAGTGTATTATACTAATACAATTTAATTAGTATTAATATTTAAATTGCAAAATGTCTATTGTTAATAATAACAAATAGGGCTGACACAGATAAAGGTGGGTATAGCTGATTTGAAAAGTACTGCAGTATATAGAACATCATTAAAATGTACATCATTGTCTGAAATTAAAAAAAGAAGATGTAATTGCATGAATAGGAAATGTAATAATGATTTTAAAGGGACGCAGAGCAATCTTGAATAATTTTATTAAAATAATCACCCGCGGTTTATAATTTAAATATGATTTTCGCTTTAAAGCAGCTTGCATTTATATTCAAATTAAAAGTAATAGAGTTTTCAATATATTTTCTTTAAACTACCACGTGATAAATACACTATTGGTGCAATAATGTCAAATGTAGTAATATGCAAAAACAATCTTCGTTGAACTATTCAAAAGAGTATTAATAATTGTTTGCAAATATGCAAGTTACGAAGAAACACTAAAGCCTCTTTAATATGAATCAAGCTGATTCAAATATACAATAAACTAAATTGCGCGTATGAAGCTTATTTAAATAACGCTAATACGTTTAAATATATAGTGTGTTACTTTTTATAATAACTGGATACATTGCTATTATGTCATATATTGGGAAACATAGTTTAATATTGAATACAATTATGCTGTGTTATGATGGCAAAAATACACTGGTTGAAAATAAAGCGTGAATAACTGGTTAAAGGGAATATATCAGGCTTTTCAAAGAGGTCTTAATGTCTGACTTAAAATTGACAAATACTTACATTTTATATTTTCTAAAGAGCCTGATATAATGAATGAGCCTAAAAAGTATCCTTTTTTTGCCAAGAAATTGATTCTGCACATTAATACGTGCTATCCTAGGTTACGCACCAGGGTCAATTTCAGCATTTTGCGTCCGATTCCGTCCTATCTATATGGTGTATTCAAAGTTTAAACCTTAACAATACGGTTCGAACATTATATTTTTAGGGCTTCATTCATAAAATCATGACAAAGCCTGAGTTTTTCTAGACGAAAATTATTGTGTATATAGTATATTGGTCTAATTAAAGCAGGGTCTCAATGATCAGTACATGACAAACGTTATTAATAAATGCAGACAATTCTCAAGTGCTTGCGTCTTTGTGATCAAGATCGATTCAGAAAGTTTCGGCACCAAACCATTTCGACACCTATTTTTGAGCCTGAATACAACTAAAACGTGAACATAAATAGGGCAAATATTATAATCACTTGTAAAATTTAGGTAAATATGGCTTTTAGATTATATTGTAGCATGGTCACTGAAATGCCCTTTGTAATAGCTCAGGTGTAAATCGTTTAATTGAAAATACTTGAATATGTTCCCTTTAACATGCATAATAATGTATACCTAAGACCAAATAAAAATTATCTGTATTCATACAGTATCTTTTAATTCTTCACTTTACCCTCCTGTCATCTCCATATCGACCACTACAGGTATGTACATGTTGTGTTCCTGCACGATAAACCCGTTCTTCTATTTACGTAAACACGCCTAATTTATTTAAGTGGGGTACATATTTGACGATGTAAATACTTTTTAAATATATTTTTCTATGTTTTAAATGTTGTAAATGTAGCTTATTATGTATCTCTTCCTTTAAGTTCAATATATTGTCTCCGAGCCGTGTCCTTAGGACGTCATACAGTAATTTATAATTATGAAAGGTTAGGGTTTGTTCATGTATTATTTTACCGATGCGTATGTTTTTTTGTGTAAACGCGACAGTTTCAACGTATACCTAGTCAGTGTTGTATTTTGCTACATCACCAATGCAACAAAGATATGACGTTATCTATATACTATGTCCTTGTTATTGTTATATTGTATAAACAAAAGTGGAATTATTCAGGGGTTATGCGTTCACAAATACATCTAAATTATGTAGGAAATTAAATGTTTTTTGAATGGTATATGTGTCTAGATCGAAGTTTATACATATTAATCTCTTTTAAACATGTTCAAGAATGCTTCATTTCATTTTACTATACACCCGCATTGCCTGTAGTAAGTATAAGGAATCAGTACGAACTACGAATGTACTCACGTTGCCTGTAGTTAGTATAAGGGATTAGAACGAAAGACGATTGTACACACATTGCCCGTGGTTAGTATAAATGGTGATAACGAAAAACGATTGTACACATATTGCCCGTAGTTAGTATAAAGGATCAGAACGAAAGACGAATGTACACACGTTGCCTGCAGTTAGTATAAGGGATTATAACGAAAACCGATTGTAAACACATTGAACGTAGGTAGTATAAAGGATTAGCATGAAGTTCAAAATACAAGTTCATAAAGAGACTGAGGATAAAGCCCGAGTTAAACCAATAATTTAACCTAGTAAATTGGAAATTTGCAACAAATGTTGTGAAAGTTGAGATTTTTTTCCATGCAGAGCCACCAGACAACACATGAACATAATTGCACTTATATATCCAAAACAGTATACCCAGTATATTACAGAGGCTTGGAAATTGATTTTGTTTTGAAATTACATTTTTTGTTATGTTTTAAGTGGATTTATGTTTTGCACGGTAACAAATTCACACAGTAAAAGTATTTCATGACACATTGAATGTTTAATCAAATGCAATATTTAAGAAAAAATCTGGGCAAACAATGTCAAATTATGGTACTCTTATCATAGCAATATCTATTTGAAGTCCTTTGATTCATTCGGTTGTAATATTCCCTTTGACAAGTGCATCATTAATCATTAATCTGAAGTAGTCCTCGGTTCTTGTCTCAGTGAATAGATTACCAAACAACCACTTAAGCCAACTTAAAGATATAGCAAATACAAAATCAGCTTGACATATTGATAGTGTGTGCTTTTATATAGTCAAGTTGCATGATTAATCCATGCATTTAAGATAACGTCCGTATTAAGAAGGAGAGAGGCCTTAACTGATATATTTTAGCATTTATCAATTTATATTTCGAAAAGTACATTTTATCTCTATAAAAGTTAAACTGGTGCACAATAATGAATTAAACATATCCGATAGGCCATCCGAGTTATACCATAACCATAGGAACCGTCCTTTTGAATGCACATGTCTGTTAACATATTATGTTATCATTAGGTAAATCGATGAATTATACTCAACCATTTAATTTTGTTGGAACTTTTTCAGAGATTCAGTCTGGTGTGCAAATATTGTGAAGAAAATTAGATTGTTAGTATCGTTCTCAAACTCGGCGTCACAATAGAAAGGCTTCTCAATTTCAGCGTCACAACAGAAAGGCTCTTGTCAAAAACCACACGCCGCGAGAGATTCGTATCATTCTCAAACTCAGCGTCTAAACAGAAGGATTGTTAAGTCACAACAGAAAGGCTTCTCAATCTAAGCGGCACAACAGAAGGGCTCTTGGCGAAAACCATACACCGCGAGATTAGATTGTTAGCAGTCAGATTCGCTCTGGTAAAAAAACACATGTTAAGAATGTGTTGGAAAGTAATATAGATGTGCAGCATTCAAACACGTTTTTAAATATGTGTGTTGTGCAATCATATGGAAAACTTGTCTGAGTGGTTGAACATTTTATACTTTATGACTAAAGTTGCTGAGAGAATCAAACTTTCATTGCATTTATGTGTGTGTAATCAAATAAGTGCATCTGCTTATGACGAGAGTGTATTATATAATATACTATAAAGTAAAGTAAACAAATATAAAGCGTAAATATATTAGAGTTCATCAGCGAGACCCAATCTAGTGTTATGTTCCAACAGTCGATATTTTGTGAAACGAGATTACCTATGGGCTGCCCAAACCATCAACATAGAATCTATAATGCTTTCGTTGTTTCTCCGAACGACTTGACGAAATTTTACTCTATTCTTTGTCGTATAATTTTACCTCATCAAATCATTCAGTGTAATTCACAGACGTTTGATAAAAAGACGAATCAGTTTTCCGCCGATGGATGAAACAGTTCGTCCATTCTAATGAATTCTGAAATAAGTATTTAGCAACAATACAAACCCGACAGTCCTTCTGGTGTCTTTTCTATTAATTTGATTCAAACATTAGATCATGCAAAACACATTTTAAAGTAGCGTAGCACTGATTCATTAAAAAAACAAGAAACGTGGAAATTCCACGAAAACCAGGTTTGCCATTTGATATGCTATTACAGTACCAGTAAGATGAAAATGAAATAACAAGAGGCAAGTTTCATTCAAATATCACATTCCTTATTTGTGTTATTGGGCGGCAACCGTTTTCCTATTTTCAGTAAAGGTGACCTTGACCTTGACCCAGTGATCCCAAATGTAATCCAAAGCTTCCTTTCCATATACAGCAAGTTTCCTTCCAATATCTCTTTCCCAACTAAAGTTATTGAGCAGAAATTCTTTTTCTATTTTTAGAAAGAATGGCCTTGACCTTGAAACCAGTGATCCCAAATACAATCCCAAACTTCCATTCGACATAATCTACCTACACAGCAAGTGTTATTCTAATACATCATTCCTTACTTAAGTTATTAACCTTTCTTACTTTTGGACGGAAACAAATAGCTTGACGCCGCACGCACGCTCGACAAGCGACATACCGCAATCTAATAACCATTTTTTTCTTTTCAATCGATGTAACTGCCGGGGCTCCTAGATATGCACTCTCGAGTACGAAACACAGTGTCGTGTTTTTTTAACACAGTGCAGATTTGACAAGATGGCGGACGAGCACGTGTGTGAAAGTAGATGTCGTTAACATGTAGCTGTATTTCATGTATTTATTACTTGATTACTATTCAAGCTGAACCTGTGTGCGCAAGGATGTTTTATTTCAACAAGCAAGCTCTTTATAATCGCTTTCTCTCATTTTAAGTACAGACTGTGTACAAAACCGATGCTTGTCTTGTTTTGAAAAATCGAAGCGAGGGACGGTCACTATTTTTGCTTCTTCTGATGAATTGAAAACATATTTTTTACATGCAAGATGTTAAAGTAACCAATTTTTAATCTCCGGAATACAATGGAATAGTCTGCTGGATGTCGAAGTTGGCAGAGATATTATGCCCATACATATTGTCTTCAAGACTCATCAAGATTATACATGTTAAGGTTATTGAGCGGACACTGCAAACATCATTAATTTTCAACAATCAAAGGGCCATAACTCCTGCATTATGAATGCGATCTGTTGGCCGAAATAATGTTGTCATAAATATTGTCCCCAAGTGTCATTAAGATTTTATTTTTAGATTAAGTTATTTAGCGGAACCTGCAAAAATCGTCATTTTTTAAAAATCAATGGGCCAAAACTCCGGCATTATAAGTGCGATCTGCTTTAGATTAATCGGTCGAAATCGGCCGACATATTATTCCCATAAATATTTCCCCCAAGTATGAAGACAAAGCATTTAGAATCTCTCTTTTAAATGATCGGAAAACAATTATTTCGTTCGACCGCCCGCCCACCCGCCACCCGACCAGTGTGAAAACATAATACGACCCGCTTGTGTTTTTTTTTAAACGGGCCTATAAAAAACTGAAAATACCAATTAGCTCTATTTACCTCGTCTTTAGTTCGAGTCCCGAATATAACATTATTAATGGTTTGTGATATGACTAAAATATCATACCAAAAATGTCACTTTCTCTTTAAATTATGTCCAATTGCACGTTTCAATAATTCAAAACGTTATATCATTACTGTTTAATCCTGAACCAAACAATTTTGGAATTTATGTAAATTATTATCAAACAGTGCTAAATCCAAACCGGATGGGTATAATAATGTAAATATACTGTGACATTTTGACTTCCACTGATCCGAAAAAATGTTTACAGTCATACCATGATAAAAGAACGCCGCTCTTTGATCTAAACATCAAATGAAAATAGCAACAGAATGACAGCTCGACGTTTCGAGGTAATTTTAGTGGGATGGAGAGATCATAATTAGGATTTATTTTAATTGTGTTTAACGGCGCTCAGATAGCTGATAGAGACAGAGAGGAACAGTGGGTAGGAAGTAGTTTGTGGGACGTTTATTGTTATTACTCCATTGCTTGATACGATATGCATGACTGTACCGCATAGTCCCGCATACAAGATTACAATATTATAAAATTGCGCATATGAGATTGAAAGAGACGACCGTGTTACATCTAGACCACGCAGTTGGCATTTGAGAAATTAATTTGGAGAAAACATGTCCACGAAATGCAGGGCGGAAGGTTTAAATTTAAGATAAGGGGAGTCGGAGGAGAGGGGGACAACGATATTTAAGTAGCCAAAACTGAAAACAAAAATCACTTGCATTTTCATAGATACTCATATTTTAGGAAATGGGGAGAGAGGGTTTAGGGGGCGCAACTTGTAAAATATGTTTACATCAGAAAAATGACTGTCACTTGAATATTCATAACTTCTGCCCCGCCTTCGCTTAAAATCAGCGCCTGAAATACACGGTAATGATATTGCTACGAAGAGGTGTATGTTGAATATAATTGTTATTATATGTTTTGCTTTGCTTTGATAAAAATCGTATATTTCCATAACGTTATTTGTGGGTAGAATAAGACGTTCACTTAGAGACAATAACATTCGCATGAAGCACATATATTACAATATACAGCGTCTAAATTTGAAAGCTACACTGTTAAAATAGGCAGAAAATGATGAAGTCGACACCCTGTTGTCAACAAAATGCATGCGCTCTACACCGTGTACTTGGTGTTATTTTCAAATAACATAATACGCCTTTATGGCAAGTTTTTTTAGAGCAATACACTATTTCATTGAATTACGGAGATAAAAGTTAGCTTATTTGTTATATCGTACATGTAATAACATGTTTTCATTTATCAGAAGAAGCAAAAATAGCGAGTGTCCCTCGCTTCGATTTAAAAAAAGACAATCGTCGGTTTTGTGCACAGTCTATAGGCTTAAAATTAGAGAAAACGATTAATAAAGGGCTGGCTTGTTGAACTAAAACATCCTTGCGCACGCTGATTCAGCTTGAATGGTAATCAAGTACTAAATTCATGAAATACAGCTACATTTAAACGATACCACCTTTTACAAACGTGCTCGTCCGTCATTTTGTCAAATCTACACTGTGTTCAAAAAAGTCGACACAGTGTTTCGATCTCGACAGTGATATAAGTAAATTGATGCATAAACAAGCGCTGCGAAATGCCACCCGGTGGATGTGTTATGATGTTGCCATGCATTTATCAGCGCATGTTTTATGACGGTGATGCATACGCACAATCAACATGTTCACGCATGCATATATCCCATATGGTATAAATCATATGAGACGGGGAGTTGGTGGGTCATATTCACTCATGGGGAATCGCATAGTACGAAAGGTTATATCAATGCAACTTATTAACACACTTTGACGGTGTTATTTTGTGTGGCTTATCATGAAACTCCGATAATATCAAACATAGACAATATACTTGGAAGTATTGAAGTAATACCTGGTAATCATTCTTGTTTTTTCAGTTTCGTAAAGTGTGTTATTAGTATCTAGTTGGTCCATTCCATTCTCATAATTTGTAGAAATTATGTATAAAATCATGAAAGTATCAAATTTGTAAAAAACAATTACCAAGGCTGTATGGGTAATGTGAAAGTCATAACAATATACATGTGCCAAACAAATTCAGCTACTTAAACTAACGCATTCAGAAACTATCTGCAATGTTGTTACTGTGCGCTACGAAGTAGAGAGGATCGCAGTACAGAAAGATAATATCTACGTCAATAGCTGTAGTACGAAAGATAGCGCTTATCTGATACAAATGCTTTGATTTAAACATATCTTATTACCAATAGTGTACATAAGAGCAACTATAAACATATATACGATATAAATATTATAATGACACATTAGTTTAAACCCTTCCCAGTTAACATTTTAAAATTGCTAATGTATATGGCTGAGTGTAATAAAATACAATGGCAAATACAATGGGGGAGAAAAACCGTGAATAAGTAAACGCTACGCTTGCATAATAGCGATTTGGTTCTAATGTAATTTACCGTATTCGCTGCGTACAGATTTCCCAGGAGTTAACACGTGATGAAAAAGTCAAGCCATGTGAAAAGAAGTTCTGTCAAAGTTAACATCCGAATTTACCATATTATAATCTAACACTAGCGTCAGTGTGCGAACTGTGAAAAGCCGATCTACATGGATGGCTCAACTAGAGGACTATACACATCATGTTGTGGGGGAGGGGCGTGAGGAGGATGGGGTATTGATATTGGAGAAAATACAATTTAAAAATGCATACAAAGACAAAATTAGTTGCAATCAAAATACATATAGATCATTTGATATACAGCGTCGACAGCTTGTAGATTATACGCAGTTTCTCTTATACGGACACAGGCAATCTTGATGTTTTATTTTCCTACATAACTTGCAAATAACAACGAAGATAATCAAAGTGCTGAAGGCACTGATGGGCGGTGCTTTTTGTAAGTGTTGGAATGGATGGGAAATGGAAGTGCTGTAAATGTAACTTCCATGGTTTGTTTCTAACATTCCGTGATGTTTCAGATGAGTGATATTCATTACCAATTTCATATTTAAACATATTTTAGCTAACTGATATGGCCCGAATTAGCTTCCGTAGATTTGTTTCTGAGCAAGCTCTTCAGGGTTAGAACTCTCTCAGCCTAACTGTTATTATTTTAAAAGATGTAGTAACAGTGCCCAAGTTAAAATTAGATGTGCAGTTTTGGAATTAGTTGTTGAAATTGGGTAGCTTAATAGACACATGAATTTTAAAGAATTATTTAATAAATAAATAAGTGTATGTGCAAATGAAGTAACCCATGTAAATGTATTAGTTTCTAAAAAGTTATTAATTGTAAGAGAAATTAAGACTTCAAGTATAGACTAAAAAATTGACTCCAAAATATTCACTCTAAATTTGACTCTCTCCACTCCACTCCAAGACTCCACACCAAGACTCCACTCTATATAATATACTATGCCCTTCAGCAGCACTGACTGTTCTATTTTTAGTAACATGACACACTTTCTATTGTCTGTTTGTAGCACGATTATAACTGAGTTATAACCTTTTAAACAATGATAAAACGTTGACTTAGTAAAATTTTGATAAAATAGGTATGTTTGACCTAAATAAATAATAAATTGCCTTTATCCTGAACATTGTTTCTTTTTAGGGCATCAAATTAAACACATGCATGAGAGACTACTTCTTCTAGCGTAGTGTTGCATAGTGTTGTGCTGTTAGGTATGTCACATTCCTTCGCACTGCCAAAAATGCAACACAGCAATCTTGAAGTGTTTATCAAACACTGAAATTAGCATCTCGATTTATTTATACAGTATCTTTTGACTTAAAACCTGCTTGCATATAATTAAAATAACATTTCGAATTTCCCCTTTTTCGTACTATAGGTTTAAGTAGTTCATGGTTCAATATAATCAACAATTAATAATATGCAAAAACGATTTACTTTATACTATTCTTATAATTAATTGACTTTATTATTGAAAAATGAGGTTATGTAGGAAACTAACGGGACGCCGAGAGTTTAAAAAACATCCAGATTGCCATATGTCCCTTTAAAATAGTGTGAAATAGACTTGGGCGACAGCGTAACTTGGACGACAGCGTACATAAACGGGGAGAAGGATCATGTATACAAACGTAAACAGTATCCCTTTTTCGTCCCTTAACAGCAAAACTGGAAATAATAAATGATGTAAATAGAATAATTAGATCGACCCCTACAATAGTCCAAACATTTTTTTTTTGAAAGTTCAGTACACAAGGAAGTTATCCCCCTATTTCTCACAGAAGAGTATGGTAAAGGACCTTTGGAAACGGCCGAGCACGACACATACGAAATATTGCAGTCTCGGTTTGATTGAGACTGTTCATGAGCGGTAGTGAAATATGCTAGCTACCGCTCAAGCCCTCTTGCCCCGGGTTGAGCAGAACTCAATATTCTTAAAATCAATAGTACACAATTTTAACCATCACGAAGATGGCATGCATATGGCGGTGGACATGGAGTTTACTACTTCTCCATGTCGTACGGCGTATGGTCCCAGTATCTAATATAATTAAATGCACCGAAGAGCGAAATAAACATAATGGAATATAGTTGGGAGCAGCGGTTATGAAGCCTGCGTATCGAAAAGCAGGCAACATATCCTATGAGTGGTTAAACAATACCAAACCATGCATTTTTGGTAAAAACACATAAAATCTACAAACTTTACCTTAATTTGTCCAAGACGATATTCTCTATACGTTACTTTCGAAACAAAAACACAGAAAAACACAACACCGACAGTGAAGGTAGCATCTTTTGATTATCAAAATCATCAAATTAACTCCCTTTAATATTTCCATAGCATCCATAAAAGAGTATTGCTTGGCAAAATTTGAAACTGTTTAAAGGAATATTTAGTACTCAGTGAAGTGTTCTTAACAAGCATCAAACATTGTTTAATTAAAGCGCTGTTCAAGCTTTCCTACGCCCCCAAAACTGGCCTATGGGAATACCAGCAAAAAGAGGTTCTTTTTATTGTTGTTGAGTATATATAGTTATGTAATATATATAGGGATAAACATTGATCGCTAAATGTCTTTATAAAAGCATTATTAAAGCGTTGGTTTACTGAAACGTTAATTACTATATTTTATCCTCCCACATCTCAGTTTGGGCTGTTCCAAAATTCGTGCTTGGAATGGAATCGAATGTTGTTTAACAGCTCACCAACACAGTATAAGTTATTTAGGGCCACCCCAGAGACAGGGAAATGATGCAGCAGCATCCGATATTATGTCCTAAACTTACTAACGAATATATTTCAATGCTACTTTAACGTTTTCGGTGGACAGACTCCAGACCGCCTAGTTTACTTCCCCATCCGACGGACGAGGCTAAGGGAAGGTGTCTTCCGCAAGAAATCAGTGGAGCCAGTGGAACTAGAACCCGGGAGTCCACCTGTCTATCCAGTGGGTCACACTAGCCCCCGTTTGTCACTTGGAATGCGGTCCATGTGCAAAGGTAACTGTAGCCACGACTATAATGTTAATGACAGTGTCGATTTGCCTTATTCAGGTTAGTATTTATTTAGTTAATTTCAGCAGAGATTACGTTGCGCTGAAATATGAACGTTGTGAATTTTGCAGTCGATGTGGTAAACTTCTTGTGTAGTTAATCAGCATAAATGCGCACTTGAAGTTAAAACTACACCATGATTAATAATACAGGTGGATTATATGCCTGACATGGGTTTGAAGGAAGTTACGGTCTTATCTCGATTACATAAAGATCCTTATTTCCTACGTACTGAACTTGAGATAAAGCAGAGCGGGGTAATAGATAAATCAATATATGAACAGATGATTACATTCGCGGGGTATCGGTTTTGGTGCAAGATTCATATAACATTTATTAAACATTTTATATTTCCATTGAAGCCATTTGTTCGAGGCTTTATCCAGCTCTTATGAAGCTGGATTGAATGTAATATATGTTACTGGTAACAAGAAAGGAAGTAAAACCAGCAACAACTATTTTTAAAATAAAATCAACAAATTTATTCAAATACTACAATGATATTCACTTACAGATAATACATAAACTGGATCCAGTACTTCTTTAAAATCCGATATACGAATAAAGTCCAAATAATATTGGTAAGTGTCCTTTTAATCTTAATTGCACGTGTCCCTTTAATTTTAATTTCCAAGTGTCCCTTTAATCAAAGTTGTCAAGTGTTTCTTGAATCCAATTTTATTTCAAAACTTTCCGGGTTTATTCCTTCACAATTGTTCATTATAGACGAGCAGACAAATTTGTTATCCTCTCACACATATATTTTAATTTACCGCATCAAATATTTTGTAAATTTTCAATTAAATAATGAACCAGATACTCCAAGTTGAATACTGATACTGAAACCGCGAAATTTTACTAAGTTCAGCTTTATATGCCAACATCTAACATTCTAGAATAAAGAATGTTCTGTAAAAATCTACAGATCTCAGTATGTAAACAATATGCATGAGGGCAACATATAATAAATATTTTGTTTTTTTATAAGGAGATTTGAAAGTAGAATCGTTTTTCCCTTGTCAGCGATCATCTACGTTCTCTTCAATTACCCCATTGCGGACTATGCCATGGCATGTCTTCAACAGCGACCATCACCATCAGTGTCAGTAGAGAGACGAATAAAAAATAAACATCCCAAATCCTTGGTTGGCTTACACGTGTACTGATTTTTCTCCTTCATCATGATTGGAATATTTTTTTTGAATTAAATCATTTCTAATTTAATATTTCTCTTGTAGATTAGTCTATTAGTCTATAAGATTCAGGTAGTCGATGTTTTGTTACCTGTTACTGTTAAAAAAGGAATGATAACAAACTGCACAACCCGTATGCCGGTGACAGATAAAAGGCAATCATTTAAGACAAAACTAGTATACTGAGGCCATTTAAGAACTCCATTCTGAGTTGCTTGTTTTTCAAATGTACTAATGTCAGTTTCAACAACCAGTTTCACAATCATATTCCGCCTAATGTATATGCACAAAAAGGTTAGAACCAAATGATATAGAACATAATATTGAAGCCGGTCACCCGAGGGATAGACTAATTCACAGACGAATAGGTCCATTACACTATATCTGATACCATAGAAACAGACGTCCATCGCGAAAATTTCTCTACATGTTACTTAGTGTTAAATAATCCGTTCCAATCGTTTCTCCTAGGTTTTTTCAGAAACTGTTTTATGTCAGAGATAATATATAAAATCTCAATTAAATGGAAATGTCCTCAACACACGAACAATGTTAATGAAATGCCTTGCCCATCTACACACCGACACACCAAGTGGTGAAAGTAAAACGCGAACATGTGATCTCTGGATTGAATTCTTACCATGCAACCCAGCTAACATCTGGTCAATATAACCTCAATTGGAAGCATACCAGTAAAGTTCAGCGCCGTTTCTGAATTAAATAACCTCTCGCCAAGACATTTTGAAAGAATAAGAAAATAATATACATGTCGGTATTCCATTGTGTGTGGCGGCTTATTACTGAATTCTGCTTTACTAAAGCTCACCATTAATAACCTCAGGATTATTGAGGCGCAATTATCTGTGGTTGGTGGATACAACGTGGGAATTAGTAATGTACCAAATAATCCTCAACTATGTTCAATTATCGTTTATCTAGTAATCAGACATTCATTACATGTACGTGAAATCGCAAAATTGTAAAGCTAGCAATTGTGTTATCGCTGAAAACAAACATATACAAGAATCAGTCGAATTACTATAATTATCTACAAAATAAACTCTCTCTTATAAACATCACTTACGAAATAAAACAACACACCAAACAGCTTATACAAATCACTCTGGGTTGCGCGGTTGACCCTGGTGCATCCATCTAGTCGCAGTGGCGCTCAACTGCATTACACGGACATAATGAGGTGTTTTTATTCCAGAGGTATTAGCCTTGTGAAAATATATGGTCAGATATTGGAACCCGTTAACTGAACAGAAGTAATCGTTACTTCTATTTAGCAAATGGGTTTCAATTAATACCAAGTTTGACAATGTTTTATTTCTTTTGCCCTTGTTTATAAGTAAAAAGTCATGCCTAGTCCATGTTATAAGTCGCAATTGCGGGTCTTTTTTTCAAGGTCATGCAGTTTTCATGTCCATTCTATAACTCCTACACCGCTTGAGATAATGAGATGAAACTTAATTTGCATATGTGTTTTCAAAGGACCGTGTGATGTAATGTTTTTTTTCATTCCAATAACGATGTTCAACAAGTTCAGATATTGAGATGAAACTATGTGTTTATTTGTCATTAATATAGGGTGTGCACAACAATAATGTTCGGTCTAAAGATTAAAGTCAATATCATGTTTTATTTCTGTCCTTAACTTCTAAACTCCCGAGAACACTGTGTACCACTGATATGTGTAAGCAGACTATGTGTTGAACACCAAATATCAGGTCATGCTTTGATGATGCCAAGTTCAGCTAGTTAGCGTAGAACCGACATTTGCTTTAAAGTAAAATAAGAGCTGAACATCGAAGGAAATCTAAAACTGTTTTCTAATACAGCGTTAATTGTAGTAAGGATGCTTGGTTTATTCGGGAGCTAGTGTGACCCAGTGGAAAGATGGTTACACTTGACATCCGAAGATCACTGGTTCGAGCCACGCCAATGCCATTGAGCTGCTTATGTGTTTCTTGCGCAAGACAATTTCCTTTGGCTCTGTCCGTCAAATATCCCGTTAATTGGGTGGTCCATAATATCAGAGATTATCCTCCTAGCATGTTAAACAACAATTATAGAATCTGTTTGATAGTAACAGTAGGGCAGGGTTCCAGGATCCCTATATATCCTACCCTTCTTACTGGGGTGGCTCTAAATAACCATAATGGGTCCACGAGATGTAAAACAACAGTTCAACTGTGTTGTTTTTTGTGCATATTATTGATGGAATGAATCATGTCTTCCTCACGTTATTTTCATTGTTACAGTTATGAGAGTCATTGTAACCGTTAGAGCGTCCTCAGCCTCTCTTGTTGTGCAATATTGATTGATGAAACAATAGCATACAATTATAGCCACTCAACTCTATTGACAAGTATACTTATCATACATTAATAAATATTACATTGTACAAGTTTGCAATGGAAACACCCTTTTTCTCACTTTCTTTAACGTTTTCAACAATAAAACAATTGAGTATTGGAAATGCCCACAAATCGACGGCAAGATTTACCCAGGGGAAAGATCCCGAGAATGTCAAAGGTATTACACTTTTGGAGGTTTGTGTTAACTGTTTGGGTGTGGTTACACAAATAATTACTGCTTCACCTTAGCTGTTAAATGGAATGGCATAAACGGCCCTTTTGAAGTTTTGTGCATGTTTTATTTCTTTGAAATGGAATGTATTTACAGATAGGGGATTGTTTCCATTTGCAGTCAACTGTAGGCCGATTAAATAACAGTTTCAATCGTTCCAGATCACGTTGATAATATTCTAAAAAGTAAATGGGTGCTACAATGAAGTCTCGGTAACAGCTGTAAGTTGCTTGACCGTAATAACTACTGGGCTAGAGATTGCCAAAATATCGAGATACGTTAGTTTTGCTTTTCACACGTTACAAAAGTCGACGTGTAATTATAGTAAACCGTTCTACCTGTATAACTTGATAGCGCGCTTTTACAATATCGTGGACTTATGCGCAGTTGTCACAGATTTGTATCGCAAAACGGCAAAAATTATATTAATATAAAAATACATATATTATATAAACGGTATAAATACTGATAAAAAAAGGTGATCCTTTGAGATCAACAAACACAATTAAGACAATAAAGCAGTTGACTCGTATTTATTGAGTCTGTTCATGAGAAGGTAATGAAAGAAGCAACACTTCTCACGCCCCTTAGCACCGGCTTAACCCTGTTACAATACGCGATGTTCATAACGTCCAATGCCTTGCACAATTTCTCATTTTGAATTGAATTACAGTATTGTATGATCTACCAACTCAAACATCATTCTACGCATATTCAAGTATGGCATAATAGTCTAGCGTTCGCATCGCATGTGGGAGGTTGTATGTTTGAAAATCCGCCCGGGTCATACTAAAGACTTGATACAAAAGGGTACTAGTAGCCCAATTCAATATTTCTTCTCTTCTAATTTCATGACAGTGGTGTGACTTCTCTACTTTGCCACTGACCGTTCCAAGGCGGTAGCCCTATTGTCAACCCTTTTGTGTTTGTGATGTCCTTTGCATTTATTATTGCTTTTGCCTTCTTGTTTGTCTGTTTGCGTGTTTGTTTCTGTGTTTTGTGGTTGACTGTCCTCCTTGAATGCTACTTTCCCTGTCCGATCTTTTTATATTTCTTTCTCACTTCACGACTTCATTTCTTCATGACTTCAAACGATATGACATCTAATTCAGGAAGCCCCACGCCACCCACCCACCCATACCCACACCCAACCCTCCACCACTCCATTCACTGGGTTCATTCAACATAAACCTTGGCGAAGCGCTAGTATACATGTAGACAATTATTTATAGCAGCTAATACATCTGATTATCGGTTGCTGAAATCAACAAGACGATCTAACAATAGACTTCCCGTGTCGTCTATTATTTTAAACGTTATAAATAACTCGGAATATGCCGCAAACCACAAATCGTGATGCTGCTAGTATTTTCACTGTAATTTAGGTCAATATTTAATTGTGTCATCGTGTTAATAAAAAACAATTTTGATAATTATATGAAGAAGAAGACATTTTATTGACTTAAACTATTACATAGTTTTTCATCATATAAACATACATTTTACAAATATAATTTAAACACAATAACAAGATTAGAACAGGTTCATAACAAATATTTAAAAAATATCACCGCAGATGTAAATAACTATACGCATGATACGGTTTGTTTCATTTATGGTAGCACATATCAGCAATAAATTCGTTGTTAAGGAGGTTGGCTGGGAAAGGACGTAGTGATGAGATTTTTTAAATTTATATTTAAAGCTTCTTTGGTATAATTTACATTCACAATTATCAAAAAAGGCTAGGTCACCACGCTTTCTTTCCACTAGACGTCATTGAAGAAGGCACATATTTCAATAAAAAGAGGAAAAAAATTGTCATTGAACATTTTCACAATTGTTTTCATAACATTACGTTTATTGAAAAACAACAGTTAATTTTCGATTGCATATATACATATCTTTCAAATCATACAAAAGCAACTGTAATCCTCGTTCGTCTTTTTACTTTAAAAAGCAAACATATATGACCGTACCCCACCCACTTTTGTTTTTACCGAAAAATTAATTCAAGATAAAAAAATATGTTCTAATGATCAACTTTTTTTAAAACTTGTATATGTCAAGGCCCTATGACATTTCTTTCAAAACAAGTAAAAAATATATAGGTCACCAGCTTCTAATGATTTTTATTAAAAATTCTTTAAATTACACCCATTTTGGAGTTATTTTGACATTTTCAATGTAACATACTGTACACACAATATTTAAATGGAGATCGAAAATAAAATTAGCTCAGTATCTATTTTTATATATGTATTCCACTACTGAAAAACAAAATCTGATTTATTGTATAGCAAAAGGATAAATTCTACTCAGAGCTACCCATACCCCCTATTTTGTTGACAACAAAAAATGATCACAAATGACGAAAAAATATAAAGAAAAAAAAAATTGTTTAAAATTTAGTATGCTACCATCTTAAATCCTACATTATATCCATTTCTTCTAAATGGAAAAAATTAAACTATGATTTAAAACATAAAATGTTTAGACTTGAAGATGTCAAAACTTGCCCAGCCAACATCCTTAAATAGATAAGCCAATGATACCATATAGTTTGTTTGTTTGTATTGTGTTTTACGTCATTGTCAACACATGTAAGGTTATATATTTGACTTGCTGAATCGTGGGGACAACAACCTGTCTATTCACGGTACCCGTGTTGTCAGCAACAGAAACCGCGATAATATTCTCCGAGGTGACAATCAGAAGCGTGGAACTTCTGACAACGAAAAAGGATCGACTTTAATAGAAGCACATCCCGCTCTGATACTGCTAATGACCATGGTTCGTCTAGGCAGAATGCACCTACTGGTCGTCCAAATACTGGTTCTACTACTAGCAACAGTGAACGAACCAGACGGAACAGTGGTAACCAAAGCGGAAGCAGTAGTAAGAGTTGTGGTGGATACAGAGGGAGATTTTAGATGCGTGCCGGGTTTTGGGAACGTTCGAGGATGGAACATTAATGTAGCAAGTGACAATTATTCTCTTAGATCCTCGTGTGTTAATCATTTAGACCTTGATATTATAGGAATTGCTAAGACCCGTCTGACGGGAAAAGCTGGTTTAGAGCTAGATGGATATCACTGGTTTGGTTATAACCGTAAGAACATACATATCCGTGCTAAAACGGGTTCGGTGGAATTGGTTGGTTTCTTTATTAGAAACGATATTTTTAATACGTTTAATAAACATGTTTTAGACTGTTCCACAGAAGGTATACTGTGGTTAAAGATGCAACATAAATTTCAGATTGTTGCGGTATTTCCATGTGTTTGTTACATTCCACCAGAAAACTCAAATCGTAGTGTTGATGTCCATGACTTTTTTGACTCTCTGTTGGCTGATATATACACTTATCAAAATGATGGTATAGTTTATTTATGTGGTCATTTTAACAGTCGTTGTGGTGACATACCTGATTTTTTTGCTGTTGTAGACACGATTTGTGATCGTAATGTTGTCGATTTTAAGACAAATGATTACGGAGATATTTTATTGATTTTGTAATTAATGTTAATATGTGCATGCTTAATGGGCGAAACTTTGTTGGCATGATTCTACCACTGTTTCTGTCAAAGGCTGTTCTGTGGTTGACTATTGTTTAGTCAGCTACGGGCACCTTTCACTATTTGAAGAGTTTAAAGCCACACGAACTGTTGATCTTGATGTGTGTCCATGATCTTTCTTGTCGTGCCCTTAATGGTGTATTCTCTTACTGCTCTGGCTTCTGCCAAGTCATTGAATACCTTCATTGTGGCTTTCTAGGCTATTGTTTTTTTGTATTATATTTACACGAGCATATTTGTGTTTTACTTATATTGCCTATTGATGCTGCCTTGTTGGTTAGAGATTAGATCATGGCGGGGATTTCTTTATTTACACTGTCCTGTTTTAATGGGATGAAAGTAGGGTAAGTGTGAGGTTTGGTGCACCCTAGAACCGGTTTAAACCCCCAGTGGCCTACTTTGCCACTGACCGTTCCAAGGCGGTAGCCCTATTGTCAACCCTTTTGTGTTTGTGATGTCGTTTACTTTTATTATTACTTTTGCCGTCTTGTTTGTCTGTTTCCATGTTTGTTTCTGTGTTTTGTGGTTGACTGTCCGCCTTGAATGCTACTTTCCCTGTCTGATCTTTTTATATTTCTTTATACATCAGTCAAGTTATGCAAGTGTCCTCGCTCCATCTGCCTTTCCAGACCACTCAGTTCTTACTTGGAGCATAAACCTAGGATTTTCAATCATGGATGGCCCTTGTGTTCTTGATTCTGGTATAGATAATCAGTTTGATAGGTTTAATGTTAAAGCGGTTCCAGACACGTTTCTATCAGATCAAGAAGTTTTATTTCTAGTTAATACAACAATAGCAGACTTGGAACGCAGATTTCGTACACAAGAGGATATTGATATAGCATTTGACGGGTGTGTGATCTTGTTAAAACAGATATGTACGTAAAGTTGCCTTACAAGTCTGTACAATGTGGATGCCATAATAAAAGAAGAAGGACTGGAAAGCCATGGTGGAGTGCTGAACTTTCAAATTTATGGAATAACGTTTGTCAGCTAGAAAGAAATCATGGTTACAAACTAACAATGTCTCTGAAAAAAAGAATTTTAAGTCAGACTATTGTTCTGCTAAGAGAAAATTCGCCCGAGAGGTATAGAGGTCGAAGCCTCTTTTTTTGGTACAAGATGCAATCTGATATTCTTGAGTACACGCCGACCAAACTCAGTTTTGGAAGTCGATAGGTAAGATCGGCTTTAATCAAACTAAGAAACATGTTATCCCTATGGAGGTACTCTTGGACGACGGTACCTTGTCAACAAATGTAAAAGATGTTATATATAAATGGGAACGGGATTTTAGTAATTTTTTTTAACTCTAGTAATGTAATAATTCCTGAAATTGATGATTATACGTTCTCCTCGTCGGACAACGGCCATACTAATATTGCATTGGATAATCATATTTCGTTGTGCGAAGTTAAACAAGCTATTGACGATGCTAAAAGGGGTTGATTTAATACCGGCGGAAGTATTAAAACATGACATGTCAGTATTGTTTCTGCATGTTTTATTTAATATCTGTTTCGATACTGGTGTAGTTCCCAGCCTATGGCGGGAAAGTATTATTAGTCGTATCCCAAAGACAAGTACCGCTTATCCAAGAGACCTCTATCATACAGAGGCATTGCGCTCGCATCATCATGTATAAATTATATAGTTCAATTTTGAATACTAGACTAACCGTATGGTCGGACTTAAATGACAAGATTACTAATGAGCAAAACGGTTTCAGAAAAAACGTAGCACTATTGATCATTTATCCTCTTTAACGAATAAAATAGATACTAGAAAAAGGTTAAAGTTATCAACATTATGTGCATGTATTGACTTTCGAAAAGCATTGGATTTCATAAATAGGAATAAGCTTTGGAAATGTCTACAATATACTGGTGTTTCATGTAAAATGTTGACAGCAATTATGTCATTATATACATCTGTGTCTGCATGTGTAAGAATCAATTATTCTTCTACTAACTGGTTTAGTGTCAATTATGGACTGCGGCAGGAGTGCTCCCTGTCGCCAAATCTCTTTAATTTGTTTATTAATGATTTGACTTTAAGAATCAAAGCGCTTGGTAGAACCTGTCTGTATATTGTTATATGCTGATGATATTGTTTTAGTTGCCAATAATAATGAGGACTTACAGTGTATGTTACACGAGCTTAGCGAATGGTTTAGCACAAATGATATGTCTGTAAATACCAAGAAAAGTGGCGTTGTTCATTTTAGACCAAGCTCTGTTTTAAAAACGGACGGTTCCTTTAAATGTGGAAATGATATTATTGATATTGTAGATCGATATGTTTATATTGGTTTAACATTAAGTGAGCATTTAGATTATAATATTATGGATAAGGTCATTTCCCAGAGAGCAAGTGGCGCTTTAGGTTTTCTGATTGCTAAATACAAAAGTGTAGGCGGAATGCCTTATGACGTGTTTACAAAGTTATATGATTCTCTTGTTTCATCCGTTATATCATACGGTGCTGCTGTAATATGGGGATCGAAGACATTTTCTTGTATTAATGCAATAGAAAATAGAGCCATGCGGTTTTATTTAGGAACTGGCAAATATACACCTACTTCTGCCTTAGAAGGAGATATGGGCTGGGTGCCATCTTATATTAAACAATTGAAATGTATTTGTAACCATTGGAGTCGTAATTTAAACACAGCATCTTCTAGGATAAACAAACGTATTTTTATTGGCCTATAATAAAGCAACTCGATCTTGTAAGAATTGGGTTAAACTCCCAGTGGCCTTTGTTGCCGCTGACCGTTCCAAAGCGGTAGCCATATTGTCAACCCTTTTGCGTTGTAATGTCGTTTGCATTTTTTATTACTTTTGATTTCCCGTTTGTCTGTTTGCGTGTTTGTTTTTGTGTTTTGTGGTTGACTGTCGTCCTTGAATGCTGCTTTCCCTGTCCGATATTTTTATCTTGTTTTATGTTATTACCGAAAAGTTTAAAGAGATTGGTCACAATACTTATTCTGATATATCTGTTCCCTTTCCAAAGACTAAATTTATAGACAATGTGACTGGAGCCTTAATGGACCAGCATATTTTAAAATTAAAAAATAGTATGAAAAAAGTAGAAGGTGTAAATAGAGTAGGTAAAAACAAGTTGAGAACGTATAGATTGTTTAAACCTGAATATATTGTTGAATCTTATTGTACACTAATACTACCATTAAAGCACAGGTCTGCATTAGCCAAATTTAGAAGTGGGGTCGCACCCCAAAAGAATTTAAACTGATCGATATGAAAATCAACGCTTTTGTCCCTTTTGTGTTAAAGAGGTGAGGATGAAAAACATGCTATTTTAAAGTGTAGCATGTATGTTGACATCAGAAAGGTCTTGTTAGACAAGGCATATTCTTTTTGTCCGGATTTTGTAAATTTAAACGATATGGATAAAATGATTTACATGTTTTTCAATAAGGAGATGATTCGATTAAGTGCTAAAACCTGTTTTAACATTCTTCAAAAACGGAATGCTGTTTTATATACATAGTAAATAGCAGTTATGTGAAATGTATAAAGCATGTTGTCTGTTTTACAATTCAAATATACCTATTATTTACATAAATATATATAATTTTTCTAATACATGTTTTGTTTGCTGTGGTTAAACTATGTTTTAACTATAAATAAAAACTAAATTTGTATGCATATATACTGAATTCATATACTGCATTTATAATGCATCTACAATCATAATTTTAGAAACCCTAGTATGTTTTCTATGGTGTGTTAAGCGTGGGGACTGCCCTATCTAATATAGTCCTTAATAGGCTTCACTCAAACAAATACGAATGAAATTGCAAAAGTACGATTTGTTTTTGTTTTGTTTAATAAAAGAATAGGAAATTTAAAAATCGCCGAACACGATGAATATACAAAATATTGCAGTCTCGGTTTGATTGAGACTGTTTATGAACGGTATTGAAAAGTTCTTGCTACCTTTCACGCCCTCTAGCCCTGGGTTGAGTAGAACTCAAAATTTAAAATGTCGATAGTACAGAAATTTGAGCCATTCCGAAGATTGTATGCATATGACGGTAAACATGGAGTCTTCAATGAGGTGATTTCGTCCAGCGGCGTGTGGTCCTAGTTTTCACAAAATGCTTTGCCCTAAACAAAACAAAACAATGGGCGAAATAAACAAAAATGGAATTTTGTAGGAAGCAGATGTTATGAATCCTGCGTATCACAAGTAAAAGTCAACAGACTAAATTAACAAGCAGGCAACATATCCTAAGGGTGATTAAACAATACTCAGAACCTTTAAAGCCCGGAGTAGTAGAACCACCTATTGGAGACCAAAGTAAGAAAACAAAAGTATTTAAGAAAGTACAACCGATATCTGTAAATAAATATCGGGTTCATCGATCTCAAAAGATCGGAATGAATAGCAGTTCTGATCGCAATCACGGGGAGACGTTTTACCGCTTACACACAGCATATGCAACGCTACTGTGATTCATAAAAATAGTATGAAAGGGGGAAATTGAAAATCGCCGAACACGATAAATATAAAAAAGATTGCAGTCTCGGTTTGATTGAGACTGTTTATGAACGGTACTGCAAATTGTTTGCTACCGTTCACGCCCCCTAGCAACAAACTGAGCAGAACTCAATATTTAAAATGTCAATAGTAAAGAAATTTGATCCATTCTGAAGATGGTATGCTTATGACGGTAAACATGGAATTTCAATGAGGTAATTTCATACCATAGAACTCGCGTCGTCCCGGTCACCGGCTTAAGCGATATACTACTTAAAAGCCTTAAAGACTGGACTTGATGATCCCACAACTGATTTGTAGTCGGGGCAACTTTGTACGGCCGCCACACCGCACTCAACAAACGCTAGTGTTAATGTCAATAAATACTGAAAAGGGGATACATTGGACTCGGTATTATTGAGTCGGTTCGTGAGAGGTAATGTAAAGTGCAACATCTCTCACGCCTCCTAGCACCAGCTTAAGCGATATGCAGGCATGTTAAAAGTGAAATTGATACCGAATCCGCCGTCAATATAAAATATTATTTTATTTTAATATGTAAGTAACATATCGAGGGTATAACACCGTACTGTGCTATATCTACACATTTGTATAGGAAATATAATATAATAGAAGAAAAAAGACAAAAAGTAACAAATATTCAGTTTCATAATGTTTAATTCGTCATTTAATTAGTAATAATGATACAAGCTTGTTGGATCCTTTTCTTTTTTTTTTAGATATTTAACCTTGTATAGGTAGGATAGCAAAAAATGATGATGATGTTTTGTAAAAAGACTAGAATAAAATGCACCTTTTAACATTTTCTAAAAGACCTATGATGTAATTTGTGCTAAATAGTATTCAGTACTCGGTCTCTAAAATAAGGAGTATTCAGTACTCAGACCTCAAATTAAGGAGTATTCAGTACTTAGCGGGGATGGGGGGGGGGGGGTGGGGGGGGGGGGTTACATCCTCAAATATAAAAGTAATTTAAGAACTCTTCTGCGACAAGGACTATCACAACCTGACTTCTATGGCGAGAAGATTTACAAAATTCGTACGATCCTTGGTCATGATCACTTTCACTTGTTAAAAGGTTTATCAAAAGAAGTTATGACCCAATCATTTTGCAACGCACTGCATAATTGGTGGTGGTGGACTCATTAACAGTTCGCCATTATGCTTTCCTCTTTGATGGTGCGATGACCGGACAGGCTGTGGATCCTATGATGACGTCTACCTAAAGTCAAAACGGATGGTGACGTTTGATGTTTGTCTGCACTCTGGTCTTTTCGTACCCTCAATGGTTTATTCTCTTGTTGCTCTGGCTTCTGCCAAGTCATTCAGTACCTTCTTTGTTGCTTTCTAGGCTATTGCTTTTTTGTATTTATATATAAACGAGCATCTTTGTGGTTTACTTAAATTGCCTATTAATGCTGCCTTGTTGGTTAGAGAATAGTTCATGCGGGGATTTCTTTATTTACACTGTCCCGATTTATTGGGCTAATAGTAGGGTAAGTGTGAGGTTTGGTGCAACCTAGAACCTGGTTTAAACCCCCAGCGGCCTTTTTTGCCACTGACCGTTCCAAGGCGTTAGCCCTATAATCAACCCTTTTGTGTTTGTGATTGTTATTTGGTATTTTATTCATCTTTAAATGTGTTATTTGTTTCTGTGTGTGTTTGTGGTTGACTGTCGTCCTTGAATGCTGCTTTTCCTGTTCGATTTATATATATATATATATATTCATTGAATTAAGATAAGTATAAAATAAAATCCAAAAAAAATGCATGCAGTCTTTGATGAAAATAATTCACCCTAATAAAGATAAAGAGATGTCTGTGGTACATATTATATAATCTCTTCTACTCGCGAATATTTGAAAGGCCTTTGATAGTTACCTTGATGTAATGTGATAAAAGGTTTCAATTAAGTATCATGGTAATCGAATTATTTACTCTTCGAATGTGCATGTAATGAATGTAATTATTAAAAAAAGTTAAATTAAATCAAAATCAATATTTTGCAGGCAAGGTGTCCATAAATTAACAAGTGTTTGCCAAGGATAATCTTTATTATTGGTATAAATATTGCTGATTAATCATGTATTCTGCTGTGGTAAGATTTGTGAATGCCACTTGAAATCTGCCGAAGTGTTTGACCTTTAAATTAAACATTTGAATTGTTACGTTATTTAATGTCCTTAATTTCTTTGTCATGTTATTGACCCCATGTCGGATATTTGTTTCATAATGTTGATTACGTCTTTATTTGTGAGAGCTGTTACATACTTGATGTACGGTACGGCACGGATTCTATTTATTATCCAATTACATTTGATATATATCTATTTCATGTATGCATGCTAATTATTATAATATATGATATAAATAAATTTGTAAACATTATCGTTATATACATCCTTCATAGACTGATAATATACCGATTATATCTATTAGATTCGTTACTTAAATTTTCATTGCTACCTTCGGTATTCTCCGTACTACGTACCTGTTATTTTCGTTATATATTGGAATGTACGGTACGGTATAGCTTTTACTCCCAACCTCATGTAGACGTTTGTGTACGTTATAAGACATATGCGCATTAATGTGTACAGGATCAAATCCCTTTAAAAACAGCGTATTACTTATACTTAAGAATAACGTAAAATTCTTGTTTACCAACGATTACATATTTATCATTATTTTGTCAATATACGGATCTTTTTCTCATTTACAGCCTTGTAAATGGTATTACTTTTATCGCTCTGTAATCTGGCGATCTTTGGTTTCTAGTAGATCTTCGTTGTCCGCCAGATTTCTCATTACATAGGACGGTTGCCTGACGCAGTCCAATATCTTACTCATGTTAATAAATATCACAACGTGCAACATCTTCATTTATCATATTCACAAGATAAATAAACTTTTTTTTGGCACCATAATAAAATACGCTATTTTACAAAAGTCTTAATGTAACGTTTTATTTGTATTAGTGTGCAGTATTCTCTTAGCTTACAATACCAACTTAATACGTATCAGAGAGAGAGGAGTATAAGATATGAGTCTTAATCACGTTTTACGTTGATTGCCGTATTTCACCAACCACCTTCGCAGCAGACTTACACATGTATAAATATACTTTAGAAAGAAATGATCAAAAGGTATGAAAGGAGAAATTTGGAAATGGTCGAATACAATAAACATAAAAAATACTGTAGTCTCGATTTGGTTGAGACTGTTCATGAACGGTAGTGAAAAGTGCTTGCTAATGTTCATGCCCTCTAGACCCGGGTTCAGCAGAACATAATATTTAAAATACATAAATTTGAGCCATCCCGGTGATTGTATGCATATGGCGGTGAACATGGAACATGGAACATTCAATGTGGTATTTTACACCTTTCCATGGCCAGCGGCGTATGGTTCCAGCATCTAACAAAACGCATTGTCCTAAACGAGAAAACCATGCACTGAACTAATTCTATGCAAACTGGCATGTTAATTAATTTGACAAACTATGAAACAAAGCACTTAACATGTAGGGTGTGTGTAAGCAATACCCATCATGACAGATGATGACATAATGTCGAGTCGACATAAGCTTGTTCTCATTTATATACATACTAACGTTAGTATATATTTATATACATACTAACGTTAATATATAATAGGGAAAACAGATCGGTACGCAACTAATTTAGGATCAGTATATATTTATAGTCCTTTTTTGTTCAAATAATCTATCGTTAGTGTACCAGTTATTGAAAATCCCACCGATAACTCCACTCTATTGTCTATTGAAAATGAATACCATGTTTTCTATTGAAATTAATACTGTGTACTGAAATGACTTTTCGTAATAAATACACGAAAGATAGTTGATTATAAACACAGTATTTCGCTTCTGTTTTCCTTTAGTATATACATTTTTTGAGTTGTAAACAAATCACACTCACTTACCTATTTAACTCAGTAGTTCCTATAATGCATGCATCTCAAAAACTCGTCAAATCACATCTATACAAAACATGGTAGGCTAAATATATTTATTATATCTTGTCTAACATAACTTCCTTTTTCGATCGTATACCCGCAATCTCTATGACTCAGTAAAATAGTACACTAACACTGCCGAGCTATTTGCCACAGTATTGCACCAATGGAAATTAATGCGTTATCTTTACCATGAATCATCGTGTGTTATCTACATGCACGATGTACGTCAGTGTTACATTGTTAGAAGCATGTACTACAACGCCTGCTACAACCAACAAAAACGTAACAAAAGTTAAAAAACAAAAACTTGTTTACACACATTCAAACAGCACAGTAGTTGGATCACATGTTACAACCAACACTACCGCTGAAAAGCTTGTTACACCGCTGTAAATACTAGTTGTAACAGATGTTACAACACCACCACCATTGTAAACATATGTAACAATCTTACGCCGAGGTGTTGGTTGTAATATGTGTTAAAAGGTTTTTGTTGTAACATGTGTTTCAATTGTGTTGGTTGTAGCTTGTGTTATAACGGTTTTCCTTGCAACATCTATTATAACTTGTGCTAAAATGGCAGTTTTAAAAATGTGTTACATAGGTGTGTTTTTTGTGATTGGTGTTACACTGGTGTACGTATACGTTGTAATATTTGATAATAAAATCGGTGTTGAAACTTAAATGTGTAGCTTAATAAACTTGGTTATGATTGTATTTCAAGTATTAGTGTGTGCCAGACATTTATAGTACGAGTTTATATAGTTATGGCAATTGTCTCTACATACCACATATGGAGGTACAGCTAGGTCTTGAATACTATTGAAATACTCAGCATAGAACTGAATCAGGAACGTTTTTGATGCAATGCATGTTTCCGTAAAATTAAACCCGCCCACAACGGACACAACTGAACAACGTTAACCGGAAATTGTCACGTGCCTGTGTAAGGCGGGTTAGATTCCAACAGCGCGAGATATTTCGAAAGATAAACATTCAAGAAAAATGCATTACGTGGTCCCGCCTTAATTCCATTAAGCGATGGGAAAGCTTATATTACCAGGATTTTATAACGCACATTTCGGCAATAAAAAACCTTTAAAAACATATTTTACTGTGAAAAAATGCGGCAACATGTTTGAAATTACCTGTTAGATGTTTTAAGTTTACAATATGCAGACTTTTTAAGCCAAAATTAAGTTTGTATTTCTTACCACAGCCAGCCCTGTTTTAGCTTCTTGGAGAAGGTGTGGGATGGGGTATGAAATGTTATACTCGTACGCAATGGTCTGTTAAAATAGGTAGGTCATACACAAATTCCCTAGATAGACGAGATATTCTTCTCTTTGGTGAGTATTATGCATGCACGTGTGGTCTTTAAGTCTAATCAGTTTAGTCTATTGAAATATGGGGGTTGTTTATGCAGGCATTACGTGAGGTAATCTCACAGGAAATGTGAGTATCGGGGTCGGTAGGGGGTCCTACCTATAATTCAAGGCATAGGAAACATGTTATGCAAAATACAGACAACACTATAAAAAGTACGAATTTAATGCTTGGTACTCTATCAATACACTTAATTATTTGTGAAAAAAGTTCGAAAACAAATATCTACTGTCAGAGTAAATCAATTGAATACCGGTTTCTTTCGATTTTGGTGGACATATAGAATACTTTTGAAAATGGCGGATAGTTCATTTTTCAGAATACACGTAATTTAATTTAAAATATACTAGTTACTGCAATAACTATTCTGTTTGTTAATTACCGACTTATTCTGTGTAGGATAACCAATCTCTTCTACACTTAAATAAATTTAAAAATTATTTTTAAAAAATCTAATTTAGTGTTTAACTTCACAGACTGAGTAAGATTTCAATTCCATTTCAATCTTTGTAGCTACTTAAAAGATCCCATTTTTGAAAAATAAAAGTGAAAGTAGATCTCTAATTTTCCTTTAGTTCGGTCAGATGAAGGCTGTTATACGTGAAGGGGTACACAATAGATACCGTTTGAACTTCAATCGCTCTAGTATCTACATCAGTTACGGCTAGAGTTTAGATTTTAGGTTACGCCTCAGTTAATAAACACTAACTAAAATAGTATATATTAGGCAGGCTAAACATCTTAACACACCTTATTTCTACAGTTCGTCAAACAATCACACCGCATCGGAGTAAACCCTCAGTAAACTGAGATTGCAAGTACACATTATGAGTTTCATTATTTACACAAAAACAAAAAATATGAATTTAAAGAGATATAACATATAACAAACCTGATAAAGTCCTTCACTTACCGACCTTTTACAACAGCATATGCATTACATCCGTTTTATTTCCTAAAACTTCAGCTTATTATATGAAACTAACAGAAGTTTGTGAAAGATCCCAATAAATATAATCGATAACATGAATCAATATTAAAGCTTAGTGCATTGTCTGAAAATGGAATTGAGGTTAGCTGGCTATCCGATATAAAGGGAACACTAAATATTATATAGTCTGTGATGAATTATAGAAATTTCCAAGTTTAAGAAAATCTATAACATATCCCTTCCTCTACTGTGCTATCTCGCCTAGTGTGCAAGATAGCACAGTAGCCAAATGTTATGAACTAAACGATAGACGTCACTATATTACGTCACATATTGACGTCATGATATTACTCCGCGCTGTCGCCAAAGGAGTGACAGAAGAAGGAACACTTGTGTCAAAAGACGATTGGAAAGAAATTCATCGCAGAATATTTATTATATAGTTTATCATTTATGCCGTGATACGGAAAATAACTCACTCGTTAGAAATATTCTTGCGATATAGAAACTCGTGCGAAACGCATTCGTTTCTATATCGCAAGAATCTTTCTCACTCGGGAAATATTTCCCGTATCACTTCAACAATGTTAATTAAACTATATCTCTTACACAGTACGTGTTACGGTCTATACACACTTATCTTCCTTATTCAAACTGAAAACAGGTTTATGTAATTGGTGTTATTTGTAACATATATAAAACACTCATGAGACGTATATCACTGCATAAGTCGTTTGCTTCTCAATAAAATATTGACCCGATATTACAGGGTTGACTGTATGAAATTTCAGGCGTTTATTGGTAGAAATGTTTGTTTAATTGATATGCGTTCAGTACAATGATACCCATTTTACTGTAAGACAATTCTTTTCTGACAAAAGCATTGAAAGCAATCACGTCACGTTCTACGGTTAAATGTTACTAGTCTTGAAATGCTACGGTGTATGTATTATTTCGTAAACGAACTTTTTAACGTCAACCAATCAGATTTCAGGACATTTATCAAGAGCGTTATAAAATCTAGATACATAACCTAAGTCTTCATTTTCTTTAAATAACGTATCTTTGTAAAGCTTTTTACTTTTTGTCATAACGCGTATGACAGTAATTTATTTAAGCAAAATAACATCGGTTACAGTTATGTATTGCGTATCAGATCAGTGTTGATGTAAACCATTTGAAAGACACATATCTATTTCTGTTCCGAGACTTACCAAATTCTTAAGAAGACTGGAGGTGATCGGGATGAATTGTGGATACCAGTGCGATAAAATGAAACCATCCTAATGCGTTATAGGTGCTGTTGCTCAAATTTGAGTGTCATGTTTAATTAAAAACAAAACAAAAACAAAAACGTATATGACTGATTACATAACTTGTACTTTCAGCTTTATACATAACCTGATTGTTTGGGATCTTCCAGCCTAACTACTGCGGCTTTAAAGCAGAAAACTACTTAAACAGGCGATATAGGTCTTGACAGGTATTGCATCTTATATTACTTCTCCTGAACAGTCCGAGTCTGCTACTTTTCTCTCTTTTCTTCGTTGCATCCAAGGTAATCCACTTTCAGCATTCATTGACATGCAAACTAACGTTTGTTAAGTGCTGCGTGGCGGCTGTAAAACGGTCATCCCAACTTTAAATCAATAGTTTTATTACTTATCAGTCCTTTTGGGTATTCGATTCCGTTTTGTTTATTTCACCGATTGTTTTCTCGTTTAGGGGAAAGAGTTTTGTAGAAACTGGAACCATACGCCGCTGGCCATTGAAAGGTTAGAAAGACCACATTGAAAGTTCAATGTTCACCGTCATATGCATATTATCTTCGGGATGGCTCAAATATTCGTACATTTAAATGTTGAGTTCTGCTTAACCCGGGACTAGAGGTAGCAAGCATTTTTCACTACCGTTCATGAACAATTTTAATCAAACCGAGACTGCACTATTTTTTTTGTATTTATCGTCTTCGGCGATTTCCAAGTTTCTCTTTGCATACTCTCTTTAAAATATAATACCACTTAAGCCGGTTCTAAAGTAAATGAGAGGAAACGCACATGATATTACCTCTCTTGAACAGACTACAAACAAACAAGTCTGCTACTATTCTCTCTTGCTTGTGTACGTTGCTTCCAAACGGTATTATTGTCATTATGTATTGACAGTCGCACTAGTTAGAGTTCGTTTAGTGCTGTGTGGTAGCTGTAAACACCTTCGTTAAATGCTGTGTGGTGGCTGTAAACACGTTCGTTTAGTGCTGTGTGGCGGCTGTAAACGCGTTCGTTTAGTGTTCTATGGCG